>VMDR010006884.1:0-43171 GCA_007922815.1 Macrotus californicus | reverse complement strand
AAGTTAATTACAATAGCAGCAGCAGCAGCCACCACTATATCAATAACACACACACACACACACACACACACACACACACACACACACACGGGGCGGGGGGGGGGGGGCCGCGAGACGGAGGTAGAGATGGGGGGAGTGAAAGAGATTCATTCTCAGAACTGTATGAACTATCATTGCTATAGAACACATATGTATATGATGAACACCTCCCCAGTGAGTGAAGCTCTCTTGTCATTATATGAGTCAATGAGTTCTTTACTAACTTACTAGTTCATTAACTCTCATTCCTCATTGACTGACTTTGGAGGAAACCCCATAGCAGGGGAGACTCTGAGTCTGGTATTTTGTACATACACCAGAGGGATACACAAACTGGTGTATTCAAGCTTGCCAGAGCCTTGTTTGTTTGAGTTTTTCCTTATTTTCAGAAATCTCATATACAGTTGTTCTCTTCAGAATGTATCATTGGCTTTAAAATAAATGATCATTGGGATATTTGGGAGACTGAATAGCCCATGTTCTTTTCTAGTAGAGAGAGCTCTTGATTTCCAGATGTTTCTGAGTCCTTCTTACCTATGACCCATGGCATATTTATTAAACTATTTTGTTATTTTCCTCTTAACTTTGTTCTGCACTCGCTCAACATCTTAGACTTGTGCACTTGTACTTCTTTGAATTTTTTTTACATTGACTCACCATTTTCTGTGAATTAGTTAATTGAACAATCCATATGACTAAACAGTGAAATGTCTTTAACATTCTATGAAGATAATTCAGATGCTGATTGATTATAGTGTATTGGTTTTTGGACATAAAATCATTATTATTTTATAATAATATAAAGCCCAAGTACAGAGCACGGGTTTGATGCTTGTGTTGAGTCCACTCTCTGTCAATTGTTAAGATTAGCCTCTTGAAACCTATTTTCTCCTCTGTAGAATTGGGCTTGGTGACCGCCCCCGCCTTGCAGATTGTATTGAAGAATGTTAAGCACTTGGCACATAACTAACTCTTAAATCATGTAGTAGTCATTATTATTTAAGTGTTTGGTAAAAGTTTTTCAGCATACATTTTCTTAAAAGTAGAAAAAAGATAAAAAACTCCCACATTCCCTCTTTGTTTTCCATCAGCCAGATTTTAGATAAAACGTGGATTGTGGGAGAGATTACAACTTGACAGTCCAGCATTCTGTGAAACACAGCCTTTGAAAGGGAATTGTTTATATTCAAATTTTAGTATAGTCCTTTCAGCTAACATACAAGTCTCATTTTATTTGGTTTTTCTGCACCATTGAAAACTCTGAATCTGATCTTAATAGTCTTTCAGTTTTAAAGTAAATTGCTCACCATTGTAGGAGGGTGGGTGAATAGCCGTTTTTGTTACCATGCTCTGTTCCTTTTTGTTTAGAGACAGCAACCTGGGGATTCCTGGAGTGTGGGCCTTTCATATCGGCAGCACCTCCCCTCTGGACAATGTCAGACCCGCAACAGTTGGAGGAGTCCTTTCCAATGCCCGCTCTTTAGTGTCCCTGGAACATCCCTTCAGCCGTGCTTCAGCCCTGGAAGGCAAGTACAGTGAGGACAACTTGGATTATTATGGTGAGAATGAGGAGGAAGTTGAATTCCTCCTGAGTGAGCCAGAGGAGGTGTTGAAAGGCCACAGCAGTATCAATGTTCCCTTCCACTCGAAAGCTGATTCAAGGCCTATAGGACGTGGTATCTCTGCTCCAAACTCCGACTTGGCCTCCCCATGACATTCAACACCTAGAAATATGCCATTCTACCCTGAAAGAGAATCTGCCACCTTGGGCCCTCAAACCAAAGAGGGCCAGCATGTGAAGGAGCTAGATGCCCCAGATATAAGAGGCCCAGCTCAGTCTTCTCAACAGCCAGGGACTAGCGCCTGGCTCCATCAGAGATAGAAGGAAATTCATGGAGTCCTTCCCAGGGAGCCCCACATCCCTCCCTTAAAAACAGAAGTATCTGGCTCGACCCAGACAGAGGGGCACTGCCTTCAGAAAGGGCTGTTCCTCCAGCCCATCCTGAGCAAGAGGTAGGTCTGCCCGATGACGCCATTCCAGGTCACACGACACCACGGGATCATGGGTGGCACGTGGAAGGGGTGGAAGACGACAACACGAGGGGTAAGTGGGTCACACAACTGGGTGCTAAGATTCCATGTTTTAAAAGCTGGTTTTGCAGGGAGTCATGATTTTTCTCTCAAGCGAGTACGTGGAAAGTTTAGCAAAAAGAAGATTGGAACTGATTTTTGAAAGCATGTTTCAGGAGATAGAATATCTTTCCTTTGCCAAATACATCTTGGCAGACAAATTCTGTTTGGAATCTCTTGACGATTAATAATGTTTTTAAAAAATGGGCCTCATGAAGTGAGTGGGGAAGGACTGGTTTGCTTGTGCCAGCTACGCTCTCAAGTGTAATGAAGTATTTCAGTTTGAAAGTTCAGCAAAGGTAAAACGTCCCGGGGCTTCATGCATATTACAGTGATGGCAGAAGACTTTGGTTCTGAGTGGCTGACATTCCCGATTCTTACTCGGTTATGGGACAACTCTTGTGCTGCCCTTGGTTAGAGCTACTGGGTGGTGTATGGGAAAGGAGACCCACGGGGAAGGAGAATTGCTAACCACCTGTGTCTTGTCATTTCGGTTCATGGCTGTGCAGCTGTGGTATTCACCTCCCTGGAGCCTTGTCCCCATTTCATGACTCACTGTCCAGACTGAGGGGCCAGGAGAGGAATGCCGGGTGGGGCAGTGGTTAATTAATATAGACATGGAGCCAGTGTCGCCTTCTTGTCCTGGTTCAGACTTGTCATGTCAGCTCTTTCTTCCCGGGCAGGGATGTAAACATGTGAGTGGGGAACTGACCACAGAGTCATTCTGTTTGTTCCAGGGCCTGCTCATCTGACCTCTAATAGGAGGAAAGAGGTCAGAGGTGATGGCATTCTTCAGGACCTCCTCTTTTTTTCTTATTTTTTCTGTTCCCATTCCTTTTGTGAGAGAAGAAAAAATAAAGAGGGTCTTCTGGGTTCTTCTTCTGTGGTATTAAATGTGCTTGAAGAAGTGCTTATTTCAGGAGGGAAGAAACTATTTTGTGACATTGTGTAATGACTGGAAGGTGAGTGTTGGTGTCAGACTTAGGTTGAATCCTGGCTGCCACACTCCTTGCTGGCAACTTATGTAACCCCCACGCCTCTGATTGCCCCTAAATTCAGTAAGAGGATTAAATGAGATAATGAAGTTCTCAGATTAGTGTCTGTACTACTAGTTGGTTCTTCATAAATGGTGGCTGCTATTGCTAATTATAGAAAAGTTACAGCAGTGGGAATGAGATGAGGGATGAGGAGAGAATAAAGAATGGGCTTATGAAATGGCTGGGCCTTCATTTGTGCCTAAGGGCTACATTTCTGTTAAGTTGAATATGTGAATTTTATCGGAAGGCTTCATTCCCCTTGACAATTTCCTGACTTTTCAGCATAAGTTCCATATATCTAAAGAAAATTTAAAGCTAAGTATCAAAGATTTTTAGCAAAGGAATTTTGAGGGGTAGATGCATTTCTAAGTGGTGTTTTCACTTGTGCTTCCCTGCCCTGGGAAGAGGTTGGATTTCTTAAGGAGCGAAGAAGAAGGGGCTGCACCCCCTGCTTTGGGCTGGGAGAGGTTGAGATTGCTGGAGTCACGGTGAAGGAGGTTTAGGGAACTGGCCATGGAGAACAGAGGCACAGCCACAACCCTCCTGGGGCATGAACTATGATATTTACTGGCTGCTGGACGGCATCTGCTTCTGACATCTTGGAAATGGCAAGATGTGTACGCAAAAGCTGGTTAATACACTGGGACATTTAGAAAAATCATCTAACTAGAACTTTTGAATCTTGGGGAGAAAAAAAAAAATCAGCAACCACTATGTTAGAGAGAAGAGAGGGAAACCTTGAAAACTTGAAAGCAGAGAGGTAAAATAGGTGAGCCCTGTCTGCACCTCCGGTTTTAGGAAGACTGAAGTATAGAACCAGGCAGTTGTGAGATACGTTTGGGGGTGGAGGGATCGGTGAACTTTTTTTCTTCCCACATGGAACACTCATACCCCAGAGGTCCACCGGGCAAAAGTGGACTTCCCCTGGAAAAGCTGGTGGGTAAGGGCAGCAGAGACACACAACATGCCTAACCACCCGGCCATGACTCATCCTGCCTGGCTTTTTCTGCCGATGGAGTGAAAGAGTGTGGATTTTGGTGTGAGGTGAACTTGAGCTTGAGTCTCAGCTCTGCTGTGTGGTTTGGGGGAAGACATGTACTCTGTTGGGTCACCATTTTCCTGAGTTCCAAAATGGGAAAGTTGTAAGCCTCATCAAGTCATTGTGAGCATTGAAACTGGGCATCGGAAGCACCTTGCCCAGTGAATTTTAGTCTCCCCTTTAAGCTTCATAGTAGTTGTCTTGCTAAACTAGAAATTAAGTTAAGACTTTGTTCAAGTCCCCTCGAATATCTCTCTTTTCTCTTTTTATTTTATTTTTTTTTCCCTTAGGGACTCTTTTTATAGACTTGTCTTTTTGTTGAGAAATCTAGATTCTTTTCAGATCATGTCTACACCAGGCAAGAATGTCCCAGTCACAAGCTAGTTCTGGCCTCAAGTATGTTATTTGCTTTCTTCTGTTTTCATAGCCACAGACAGCAATAAAATGAGTGTGCAAGCATCCTCTGAGGGGTCTTGTTTTTCCAGGGAGCACTAGGAGCTTGTTGTCAAACCAGAACGTTGCCTGAGCACCTGCCATGTGCCGTCTCTGACGGAGGCACTAGTGGGCGTTTTGGCTGGCATGTATGGGATGGCACAATCTCCAGCAACGTTCCCTCTTTGAGTCCCAGTCGCTATTCCAGTCGGTCCTCAGGATTGCCCTGTGAGGTAGGTGCTCTTCTCCCTCCCATCATGTAGAGGAGGAAACTGAGGCTTGGAAATACTGAGTGACTGGGCTGAGTAAGAGGCAGACGGAGGCAGCACGGACGTGAGCTGAGAGGTAATGCAGTGAAGTCAGGGAAGTCATTGTGAAGGAGGAGGGGCTTGGGCCGGGCCTTCAGGTCAGAGCCTGATGTTAGAGAAGGAAAAAGTGGACAAAGAGCTGATGAGAATGTAGTATGGAGGTGAACAAGGAGAGAGAGAGAGAGAGAGAGAGAATGTGAGTGAGTGGACGGGGTGGGCGTGAGAGAGGAGCTGCCGGTGAGGGCTACAGCTGACTAGGACAGGGCCTGCCTGTATGTGGGGAGCAGAAACGACAGGGGTCTTAGACGTTCTTAACCTGCCGAAGTGGTACTGTGAGGATGTAACCTCAGTCTGCATGATGAATTAGAAAGGAGAAAGGACACCTGGCTTTCAGAAAGCTCAGGTATTCACGCTCCATTGTGGGGACCATCTTGTCTCTCCTGAGAGCACAGGTAGCAAACACAAGGCCCGCGCGCCGAACCCGGCCCAGCACCTTGTTTTGACCCAGCAGCGGTGCCAAGCTCTCGCTTAACTGTTAAGGAGCAGTTACATTTATACAGTCCTAAAATTACATTCGGCCCTTTGAAGGCAACTGCGAAGCTGATGTGGCCCCTGGTGAAAATGAGTTTGACACCCCTGCCTTAGAGGGTAGTCATGCTGGGGAAGCCCAGGTGTGAACAGATTTCCCTGTGGCTTCCAGTCCAGCTGCACTTGTGGCCTTGGGGAAGGCTGCAGGGGTGCTGCTCTTGCAGCTTCTACTCTGCAATGAATTGGAGTAGGCTCTGCTGCCCAATTCAGCCCTCCAGGCAGGAAAGCCCTCTCCGGGGGCACCTCCCGGTTGCTGTGGGTCTGTGACCAAGAAGGCTCCCCCATACCTCTGAGAACCTGCATGGGAGAGCCTGCTGGTGTCATGACCGTGGCTGTAAACCCCTTGCCCAGCCAGAACCCTAATAACCGTTTGCCCAAACAGCATCGTTATGCAATACACACGTGCATCAAAAATAAACAAACATGGAAGATGGAGGAAAAAGCACACCACTTTTTTGTTGCCCATTTGGATGTGGTTTTTCTTACTAGTCTATCATTCTGGGAGGTGGGGAAACTTAGCGAACTCTGTACTGCAGTGGAAATGTGGGGACTTTTTCTGGAAGTAGCAGGAGAACTTGTTCATCAATAGCCACTCCAGCTGCCCGGGGCAGCCCCGTGCAGGAAGCCCTCCAGCCCCCTGAAGTCTCACAGTGAACTCTGTCTCTGCCTTGGAGCCTGCCCGCCTCCCACGGGGCTGGGCCAGAGCCCTGAGTGAAGGAGGGCAGGCCCCGGGGCTGAAGACAAGTGCTTAAGTGTTTCTGGAAAAATGAAGATTGAAGGATGCATCAGAGCAGGTGCAGAGAAGAAGTTTTCCATTTTTGTGAAAAAAAAAAAACAAAAAACCAATTAAGGACAAGGGTCAAGTACTTTGGCAATGCCTTTGTTTTTCTTTTTCCGCTTATGTATCCTTGCCCAATTTTTTTATCTATTAAGGATATGTGAAGAATAAAAATCATTCAATGGAAAAAAGAAATGAGATTTAAAAATCCTCTTAAGATCCTGCCGTCAGCTAACAAAGCCTTTGCGGACTGAGCTCACTCAAACCTGGCCAGCCTCTGCGCTCCCACTGTCCTGGATGCCGGCAGACCTGTCATTTTGACTCCATGACAGTAGCTCCCTGGCAGAAAGTGGAGTCCCCAGTGAGTCTGGAAGACAGCCTGCCCTGTGGGTAAATTCAGCAGAGAGGAAGCTGTGGAATAAAAACTATTTCTCTAAGTGTGGGCTCTAGTCCACTTGCATCTAATTCAACTGGGGCCCTTGTTTAAAATTTCCACACTGGGCCTCCAGCTTCTGAACCAGAATCTGCATATTTAAACCAGGTTCCCTGGTGATTCTGAAGCCCACCACACTTGAGTCCTACCGGTGTAATGGAAAGAGCATGGGGTTCGGAGCCAGAAGATCATGTAATCTCTATGGACCTCAGTTTTCTTATCTGCAGAATGGCAATAATATATCCTTACCAGAATAGGAAGAAGTGTGTGTGAAAGTACATTAAAACTGTGATGTAAAAGGGCATATAAATAACCACTGAAAAAAAATATGCCATTTTGTTTTTGGAGATGCTCACTGCACTCTCAACCAGCTGGGATCCAGGCACGGATTCCACA
Source organism: Macrotus californicus (assembly GCA_007922815.1). Classification (NCBI taxonomy): domain Eukaryota; kingdom Metazoa; phylum Chordata; class Mammalia; order Chiroptera; family Phyllostomidae; genus Macrotus; species Macrotus californicus. The sequence continues at coordinate 35,991 of VMDR010006884.1, read as the reverse complement.
CCTTCAAGTAGTTCAGCATCTTTGAAACTCCCTGCAATTCCCATAGAAAGCTGAGAAGTCACATTGGCCAGCAGTTCGATTTTTCTTGCCCTGGATAGAGAGCCACATGCAAGTGGGATCACATTTCTAGGTCCAGATCTCCCTCTTTGTCAGGGAAGGCACCTGACCTCCGCGCCCCAGGATTGCCTCCACTAAAGGGTCTTCATGTTGCTTGCTTGTGCCTCTAGGCCTAAGTGGGCCATAAGCACTGAGATCCCTTTCTCAGCTGGCCAGGAATGAATGGGAGAGCATTCTCTGAAATCCCACCCACTCTAGGAGCTGCTAATTGGTCAGATGAGATCCATTAACTACATTAATGAGCATTCTCTAGCTCAGAATTGGAAAAGTTTGCAAATATCCTGAACACTGCCATCAGTGGGGAGTGGCTGAGGTGCAGATTCCTGGGATCCACTCACAGAGTCTGAGTTGGTAGGCCTGAGGTGTGATCTGGTAGTTTGCATTTTTAACAGGTATCCAGGTGATTCTGATGCAATGCAGAATCCACAGGGACAAATGCAGGGCTCCCTCTGATTTGGCTGAATGGTGTCCTGCTGAGGGAATAAGTCCTTGTCAGAGCTGGGTTGGAATTCTCCTGCCCGGAAGATGTTGCTACAACTGATCGTCCACAGACCTGCTCCTCTGCAGCCTCCCTGTCTCAGTCAGTGGAATCTCTGACCTTCCAGCTTCCCACACCAACACTGGAACGTCACTGTGGATTCCTCTTTCTCTCCTCTCCCTCCCCTGTCTTCCCTCTCTGCCACCACTGTCTCTCCTTTCTCTCTCTCTCTCTCTCTCTTACTCTCTCTCTCTCTCTCTTCCTCCCTCTCTCATTCTCTCTTTTCTCCTTTTTCTCTCTCCCTACTCTCCTTTCACCCCTCTCCATTTTCTTCTCTTCCCACTCTCCCTCCACTCCCTCCAACAGCAAATTCCATGAACTCCACCTTGAAATATTCCAGGCCTGGCCCCTTCTCCTCCTCCCACCAGCACTTCCTACCACACAGCCCTGGCTGGTTCCTGAGGTGCCCAGAGGTCCTGGGAGAGCTGCTGGGTTACCTTTCTGCCTTCTCTCTGTCCTCCCGCAGGCCCCACCTGCATGACAGACTGGCTGTCCTGCCTCCCCTGTCCTCCCCTCCTCAGGCCTCTGCCTGAAGGCCCCCTTCTCCCAACACCTGAAGTGTGCAAGTTCACCTCACCCCTCTTCTTCCCGAGTTAAGTGTCTGCACAGCTCTTGACACAGTCCTCCATACTAGGTAGCTTACCTGTCCAGTGACTCCTGCCTAGGGAATTGTAAGCTTTAGGACAGAAATAAATTATCTTTTGTTCCCTGCTGTAGCCCCAGTCCCTAGACCAGCACCAGGCCCATAGTGAGTGCTCAATAAATATTTGTTGAATTATTGAATGCATGAAAGAAAATTGCAACAAGCATTTACTTTTCACCTAACAAGCCAACACTGTAAGCGTAAGTGAGCACATCTGTGCATGAAGGCAGGCAGATGTGGAAAAGGGGTCCCAAAAGGGAGCCTTTGGTTCCCCCCTGATTAGGCGCGAACCTACCTTCGAGCCCTGGTGTGGCTGTCCTGGGGCTGGAGGGCTGAGCTTTGTGCTTGGCTGAGTCAGTTCCATCCTGAGAATGCAATATTTCACACACACATGAAAACCAGTTTTAAAGAGATCCCCAGGCCAGTTTACCAGTAACTAATTTAACCCACAGTTTGTCTCATAATAGCCTTCCACGGGAGAGTAACCATCATTTTTTTGTTGTTAGACAAATGTAGTCTGCATGCCAGTCAGCTTAAACTTTTGCACAGTTGCATTTGTAAGTTGCTGGCTGCATGGCTGTGCCTCCCTTGTCACCCATATAAAGCCATGGCTACACCTAGATTTTTAGGGAGATGAACCTAATTCCCCATGACTGTGGTCCTCTTCCACCCCATATCTCTGTTTCATAGCCCACTCTTAGAATGGGAACTGGGTTGGAGAACAAGTCTTCACAAGGTGACAAATAGAGGGAATACATTGGGGTGGCCATTACGTTTTTCCCGTACTACGGCTCCAGTAGTGTCTGGTTGTCTTTAACGTCATTTGAAACAATTTTGTTAGATTGTATTGGGACAGCTGTCATATCAGCGTGCATTTAAAAAAACTTAGCAAAATTGGTGAATTTCTGTACAGACATTTTAATATTGAAGATGAAAGAAAATATGCAACATTTTTTGGCATATTATGCTTTATTATTTCAAGAAAGGTAAAAACACAACTGAAATACAAAACAAAAAGATTTGTGCAGTGTGTGGAGAAGGTGCTGTGACTGACTGAATGTGTCAGAAGTGGTTTGTAAAGTTTCTTGGTACTGTTGACACTTTGGCCAAATAATTCTCTGCTGTGGGGCTGTCTTATGCACTGGAAGATGTTCAGCAGCACCCCTGGCCTCTACTCACTAGAAGCCAACAGCGGTAGATAGCCAACATACTCAAAATATCCAAATCAGTAGTTATTGGTGAAAATGAAAAATGTGTGAGATTGCTTTTTTTTTACTTTGGTGCTCAGAAGTATGTTAAGAAAAAACATGATTTCCAACAATGAGATGTGAGAAGAGGATGTCGTCCTGATTTTAGAGATGAGGAAACAGATACTACATTTTCTTAGTTTCCGAAGAGCCACCTGAGCTATGGTCAAGTTCAAGCTCGGGACTCTCTGCCCCTGCCCCCACCCCCTGCCCTTGTGTTCTAGAGGGAGAGTCCTGAGGGCAGCCAGGCCATGAGCATGCTCATATGTGTGCTGGTCCCTCCAGGTGCCACTTTTTTGCATTTAGTTGTGACATTGAGCTAGAGAAAACTGAAACTTTGACACACTCAAGTCACATTCATTTCTTTTTACTTAAACTGGTTTCCCCTACTCCTGTCCCTTCTTAAACCGAGGTAGATGGTGATAAGATAGCTTTCCTCACAGGGACTTCTTATAATATTCATCAGTATCCATTCTGTTTTGAATTTTTGTCACTTTTCTGTTTTAAAAAAATGTTCAGGGGTATGCCTCATTTTCTGTTTATCAAACTGGAATTTCTCAGCTCTGTCACCAAGGCCCTGTCCCAAGTCGTGAGTCACCAGCTTCATTCTCACCCTGTTCCCGGTCAGAGGTTCCATTTGACTGAGATGATCTGTCCCGCCAACCCCTCAGCTTGTGGCTTTGTCAGGAATCTGTGAACAGCAAGCACGTCAGCACTGTGGAGACACTACCACCACAGTCGCTTCTCTCACTCCTCATCACCTGTGTCTTTTCCTGGCGTGCTATCCTGCCCATCCGGGTACTCTCCGCCGTGCTCTGCCATCAAGCCTGATTTATGTCTAAAACTTTCCTTGTGGAAAAGCCTCTGTGGACTAACCGCAGACACCTGACCAGATCCTTAACCTAGCTCTCACGATGCATGGACTTGGGTTCCACTGGAGGGGTAATAGAGGGTGGCTGTGAAGAGTCTAGAGCCAGACTTCCTGGGTCAAATCCCAGCTTTGCCACCTCCTGCCTGTGTGACTTCAGCAAAGTCAATTTAACCTGTACCTCAGCCTGTTCCTCTACAAAACAGGGATCAAAATGGACCCCAGCTCTATGGAAGTGAAGAGTTAAAGTTCATAGGATCGTGTCTGGCATATACAAAGCACTATTTCAGTGTTCACTTTGTTTTTCCTTGTTGATAGTCTTTATGGGGGCTGCATCATGTCCTATATGTGCTACGTCTTCCCCCTATTGGTTTCTTTGTTTCTGTTCTCTCCTGCAATACTGGCTAAATATGGATTTTTCATTATCTTCTTTACCCTCTCATTTCCTCCTTTGCAGACCTAGACCTAGGACACAGCTCCCACCTAGTTTTCCCTAAGATAGGGGGTCTGTCTTCCTTGGCAGCTAGCTCCTCACAGCAGCATCAGAGCCCAGCACTAGTGTTCTATGCCATCTCTGTTGGTCAGCATGCTTCTGGAGTCTCCACCCAGCTCCAGCTCCTGGGGATACAGAAGCAGAGAGGTGCACAGCCCTTTGCCTCCTGGTGGCTATGCTTAGGATTGGCACTGTCCCCAGTGTCGGGGAGAAAGCCCTCACTTGCCCATCAGTGCCCACCCCAGCCAATCCCACCCACTGGGCCGTTTCCTTTATGGTCACTGCCATCTGCTCTGATTTCTCTGTTTCTTGGTAGCCCAAGTGGCCCTCTTTCTTTTTCTTTTTCCTAAGTGGGAGACGGAAGGAACTGGAGCATTGCTTTTTCCCAGGGCTACTGTGGCTTCCTGGAAGAGCTGTGATGGTGGCCAGGCTTGGACCACTGCCTGGGGATCCTGCTTGTGCCACACCCACCACAGGAACCCTTGCAAAGGCACAGAGCAAGAAACAGTGGGGTTAATTCCCTAGCCTTTTTCCCTCCCCAGCCAGGATCTCCCCACACTCTTCCCTTAAAGGGGGTTGAGAAGGGGTGTTCTTTAAGGCCCTTCTCTCAGAAAAAAATTTTTTTCTGGGTAGTGAGGCAAGCTATAGGTTATTCTCTTTAAGTTCAGGGTCACCTAAAAGAAGAGAAGAATACGTAGTCAGACATAAAATGGTATTGTTTCTTTTGTCTTCTTAGGGGGTCATTACTGTCAGGTTGAACCAAAATTGCTGATCTTTGGCCAGTTTCGACCCACAAGATGGCAGTTTTGTACAGTTCAGCCAGCCTAACACGTTCTCACTGGTCGGCTTTCATGTCACTACACTCAAAGCAGGGCAGAGCAGCTCATCCTGGTTCACCAACTTGGCAGTGAGACCAGATGGGAGCAGTTAGCAGTTGTTCTTGACACAGAAGACCAAGCAAGTTAATTCCCCTGGGTTGACTGTTATTCCTGTCTCTTAAACATCAAAACCCCATGTGTTTATTACTGTACAATCTAAACTGATTTCGTGGAGCGGATGCAGTGTCCATGATGAAGCCTGAAGCCAGCAGCGTCGATGATGCTGGAATCGCTTAGTCCTTTTTAACGCAAATTTGTTTTACTTTCTGGTCTTCATGCGTGAAGCCTCCAACAAGGAGACCTGTGAACATAACCACAGACAGTGCTCCCGACATGCCTTCTGCACGGACTATGCCACGGGCTTCTGCTGCCACTGCCAGTCCAGCTTCTTTGGAAACGGGAGGCACTGTCTGCCAGCAGGTGAGGTGTGCTGGCTTGAGGGGCCAGGGCTGCTCTGTGTGCGTTTCTGGGGCTGGCTTGTTTCTAGCTGCCGCTGTGAGCTCTGCTTACAGACCTTGTGTCTCCGCTGCTTGAATCAAAGCCCTAGCCACTTGCAGGTGCTCAATAAATATTTGAGGAATGAACATGTTTGGGCAAATTTCCCCATTTGAGGATTAACCAGAAATGTTTCTTCCTTTCTGCCACCTCATTAGAGTCAAAGTGGGTGGGAGAGAGGGAGGACGGAGGGGAGAGATTGAAAACAGACTCATTTCGTACTTAGATGGGTAATTGGTTGGTGAGGGAATCGCGAAAATGGCTAAAGATTGGGTTTTGGGGCTTGCAGCGGGAACTATTCTTTTCAGTGGGCCATTCCTAGCCTGGGCGATTGTCAAGGTTGACTGGATTTGCTGTTTTTCAGGGGCCCCTCTTCGAGTCAATGGGAAAGTGGGCGGCCACCTCCGCGTGGACCATACGCCTGTGACCTTCACTGACGTGGACCTACACGCTTACATTGTCAGCAATGATGGCAGAGCCTACACGGCCATCAGTCACATCCCGCAGCCCGCGGCCCAGGCCCTTCTCCCCCTCACGCCAATTGGAGGCCTGTTTGGCTGGCTCTTTGCTTTAGAGAAGCCAGGCTGGAAGAACGGCTTCAGCTTCACAGGTGAGCGGGTGAGCCTCCGAGAGGGCTGACGGTCACCATTGGCCTGGTGACATTGCTCCTTGGATTTTTATTCAGTGGAAGAGGATTTGCTTTTCTCAGTGGTCCGGAGCCACAGGTGTAGTTTTCCGTCTGGAGGTAGTTGGGGGATGGTTTGGCCTTGCAGGACTGTTTTTTAGAGACAGTGATTTCTTCAAAATGGCATCTACTCTGATTCCTTTGTTTCCTGGTAGCACAAAAAGCCCTCATGTTTTAATGGGCAGAGTAAATGGGAGATGGAAGGAACCGCTGGAACATTCAGCTACCCTGGTCCACTATGGCTTCCTCCAAGTTGTCCTGACAAATAGCATGGTTCCATTTGGAGCATTTGTGCCTTCTCATGCCAATTTGTTGAAGCTTGTTTGGTGGACTTTGTTTCAATGAGTTGTTATGTGCGGATCTGTCCAACTGGGATGCACAAATGGTAATCACAGAGCACCTGTACATCATGGGAAAGGGCATGCCTTTCCTCTTCTCCCACCCCGGCCACTCTGCCCTATGAGGGGACAGACCAGTGCTTGTCAGATGTCATGCAGCACACACATCACCTGGGCTCCTTGTGAAAATGCAGAATCTCACTCAGTAGCCCAGGGTGGGTTCTGTGATTCTGTTTTCTGAGCAGGCTCCTGGCAGATGCTCGTGCTGGTGTAAGGACCATCATCAAGAGTGTAGAGGGTAATTTTGGGCTTCTCATCTCCCCACTTGAAAAGGCTTGTTTTCTAGCAAATTTATCCTATTTACATAAAATGCTGGGAGAAGAGTCCTTCCCCCGCTTCCAGCTGTAGAGCGTAGCAGCTGTGGGAGGATCTCGCTCTTAATAGAGGTTTGAATAAAACCTTGAGTCAAACGTAGATAAGTAAAATAAAGCGTAGCCAGTTACATTTGAATTTCAGATGAACCATGAATAATTTGAATAATTTAGTATAAACATGCCCCATATATTATATGGGACATGCTTATACAAAAAAACATTCATTATTTATTCATTACATTTCTGAAATTGAAATGTAACAGGGTATCCTGTTTTTGTTTGTTTGTCTGTTTTTGCTAAGTCTGGCATTGTTGGAAAGGGAAAGGTCAATGATGTCCCCAAGAGTTTATTTCTTACAGAAAACAAGCTCCTACAAAGTGAAATGGTGTGAGGTGTGGCAGGAACAATCATACTCTAATAGAAAATTTGGGAAACTGTTATAATCAACAGCTGGCAGCACTTAGTCTTGGACATCAGATGCTCTCCTTCGGCACCATCTCCATCAGCAGTAGGAACTGGGTGGTGGACATACACACAGGTAATCATTGCTAGAAGATGCAAGACCTCTTTTTATCCCTGTACCAATTTCCCCCACTCTAGGTGCTACATTTATCCATGAAATGGAAGTCACTTTCCACCCAGGAAAGGAGAGGGTTCGAATCACTCAGACTGCTGAGGGGCTTGATCCAGAGAACTACCTGAACATTAAGACCCACATTCAAGGCCAGGTACCTTACATCCCAGCAAATTTCACAGCCCACGTGGCCCCCTACAAGGAGCTTTATCACTACTCGGACTCAGGTATGTGCGCCAGTCTTCACATCTGTAAAATGGGAACAGTACGTATCTCCCAAGATGCTTATGAGGATTAAATGTTACTACATCGAATGTGTCACATAAAATAAGCTCAATATAGTTTTTGTTTTTGTTGTTACTGTCAAATATATATAGCGTAAACAAGCAGAGTGCCAGCTGTTGTACACAAGGATGTTAATGTTCCTACCCAATGTTTTCAAATAATAATGATGATGCAACCAATAACAACCTCGTCTTTGGGTGTGGGTATGGATACCGCAATCATACATAGTTTTTAACCATCCTGCTCTCTAGGCCATGTCAAACTATTGATCATTGGAATTTATACTCAGCCTTTAGCCTTATTTACATCTGCTTTAAAATCACAGAAAGAAATGCTGCACAGTGTTGTAAAATCAGTGCTAGGTTTAGAGTCAGAAGTTAGAAAGTCATATCCTGGATTTGCTGCTTAAAATAGGTGAGGAAAATGTCACTCATCTGAGAACCTATTGTCTCATCTTTAGAATGAGAATAATAACTCCCTTTCTGGGTACCTTACATGGTGGAGATGTGTGAAGTGATGTGTTTTGTCACACGCCACCTGAATGCAGGATACTGCCTCTATCACAGCTCTGTCCTGCAACACAGCCGTTTTCCTTGAGTTGTGTCTTTCCTTGGCTCTTGCTTCTCCTACTGTGTGAGGACTGGAAGCCAGGAGAGAGATGTAGGGAAGAGAATGGCTGCTGAGACCTGGACTGTACACAGAATAGTGGATGGCCATCTGGATAACTGGCCTGCACTCCCAACTCTGGGCTCAGGTTGAGAGAAATGACCCCTTCCTTTCCCTGGAACCCGTAGACTTACTCCAGCGCAGGGTGTTGGAAGCTGTCACCTCTGTGTGGTGTAGAGGACAGACTGGTTAAAATCTTGGGGTGTAGAGGCAGGCCGAACCGAGTTTCATTGCCAGCTCTACCACATACCAGCCTTGCATCTTAGACTACTTCTTAACCTCTGTAAGGCTCCGTGCCCATGATCACAGGGCTCACCTCACAGGCTGTTGTGAGGAATAAATAAGGCAGTACATATAGAGCCCTCAGTGTGGCTGGCACACAGTAGCATTTATTCTTCACATAGTGACAGGCAATGATTGGACTGCCTCCCTCTCCGCACTTTGGCTTTGCGTCAGCTCAGGTTCTTGGGATTGCCTTGAGGGTTTCCCGTGTAAACCCAGGAACTTCCCAAGGGAACATGTCCCAGGGATTAGATGAAAAACTATGTGCAGAAAAATCTATTCTCTGTGAAAATCTCTGTATATGATATATTTCAAATTTACCAGGTTGCATGTATAATGTGTCTGTTGCAGCCGTGACCTCCACAAGTTCCAGAGACTACTCTCTTTCCTTTGGTGCTGTCAACCATATGTTGTCCTACCACATCGACCAGAACATCACTTACCAGGCGTGCAGGCACGCCCCCGCGCCCCTGGGCATCCCTGTCACCCAGCAGCTGAGTGTGGACCGGGTCTTTGCCTTGTACGATGATGAAGAAAGGGTGCTCAGGTTTGCTGTAGCCAATCAAATTGGCCCCGTTGAAGGTACAGTGTCCTTTTTTGTTGTTCTTGGGCAAAATTACATGTAACCTTTCTAAATTCCTTTTTGAGTGGCCTCAGAATGATTCACAGAGGTTACCGAAGGTTACTCTGCCAGGCTCTCTGTTATGTGCTGGGTGTAAAGATGAATGAAGCAGGGTCCTGTGCTTGAGGTGGAGACAGAGGCAGAAGAAATGGAACTTTTAGAGCAATGTCCTTGCCACGCTCAGGAACAGAGCATAATGCGCGAGGCTAGTTTTTGCAACGATTATGAGCACTGATCTATATTGAGGATCTAGATACAACTGGGAACAAGGTGGGGCCAAATTAGGAGGGAACATGATGCTGACAAGTAATTATTATAACTGTGACAAGAACAGGGTGCTGTGAGCTTGGTCTGGAGGTTCAGGGAGGATGTCCCTAAGGAAGTGACATTTTAGCTAAAACTCAAGAGATGAGAAGGATTTCATCAAATCAAGGTGGGACAAAAATCCAGTGCCTACAAAAACAAAACAAAATAGAACTGGCATGTATGAAAATCCCACATTTCACATTACACTTAATGTGGAGAGACTGGATGCTTTCCCTGTAAGATCATGGGTAAGAAAAGGATGTCTGCTCTCCTAGTCAACACTGCGCCGTAAGTTCCAGTCAGGGGCTATACGGCAAGAAAATGAGTTAAAGGGCATTGGAAAGGAGGAAGTAAAAGCATCTCTATTCTCATATGACATATTCTTATATGTAGAAAATCCAAGGAATTCACATTAAAAAAAAAAACTTAGCAAGGTTGTATGATACAAGATCAATATACAGGAATTAATTGTGTTTCTACATAACAGCAATTAGCAAACCGAAAAGGAAATTAAGAAAACAATGCCATTTCAGAGAGAATAAATTACTTAGGAATAAATTATAAATTTTTAAAAAGAAGCAATATGTTTACATTGAAATCTATTAAAAAATTTGATAAAAATTAAAGAGGTGCTAAATAAATGGGAAAACACTCCATGTTCACAAATCAAAAAACAGTATTATAAAGATGGCAATGCTTCTTAACTTGAACTATAGATTCAACACAATCCTGACATCTGGGTTTTTTGGAGAAACTGACAAGCTAATCCTAAAACTCATATGGAAATTTAAGGAACCCACAAGAGCCAAAATCATCTTGAAAAAGGAACAACACATTTGGAGAACTCATACTTCCTGATTTCAAAACTCAGAGTTATCGAGACGGTGTGGCCCTGCGGACACACAGGTCAATGAAAAAGAAGTGGGAATCCAGAAATACACACTTATGTTTACTGTCCATGGATTCGACAAGGGTGCCAAAACACTTCGTTGAAGAGAGAGACTAATCTTTTTTACAAATGGTTCTGGGACAACCACTGGGTATCTGGGTGCAAAAGAATGAAATTAGACCTCTACACCACAACATTCACAAAATGAACTAAAAAATAGGTCACATACCTTAATGTAAGAGCTAAAATTTTAGAAAAAGACATGGGGTAAATTTTTGTGACCTTGAATTTGGCAATAGCTTCTAAGACTATGATACTAAAACCACAAGCAACAAAAGAAAAAATAGACAAATTGATGTCATCAAAATTAAAAACTTTTGTGCTTCAGAGGACATTGTAAAGAAAAAAGAAAAATATTTGCAAATCATATTAGTAATAGGTTTAAATATAGAATATGTGAAGAACTCTTATATCTTAATAATAAAAAATAACCTAAGTAAAAGATAGGTAAAAATTATGGAGAGACATTTCTCTGAAGAAGATATGCAAATGCCCAATGAGCACATACAAAGATGCTCAATGTCATTAGTCATCAGGGAGATGAAAAATCACATCCACAGTGAGATACTATTTTACATGAATGTGGATAAATATAATAAAAAAACAGATAAGTGTTGGTAAGGATGTGGAGAAACTGAAACCCTCATACGTTGCTGGTGTGAGTATAAAATGATGTAGCTACTGTGGAAAACAGTCTAGCTGTTTCTCAAAAAACACAAATTTACAATTTGAGCAATTCTAACCCTATCTTTATACTCAAGAGCAATAAAAACTTATGTCCCCACAAAAACTTGTACATGAATTTTCATAGCAGTTATTCATAATAGCCAAAAGGTGGAGAAAACCCAAATGTCCATCAATTGATGAATAGATTTTTTAAAAAGATTTTATTATTTATTCTTTAGAGAAAGAGGAAAAGAGGGAGAAAGACAGGAAGAGAAACATCGACTGGTTGCCTCAATATACTTTACAATATGGATGAACTTTGAAAAGATGCTAAGTGAGGGTAACTAGTCATAAAAGACAACATATTGCATGATTGCAGTTATATAAAATGTCTGGAATAGGCAAATGCACAGACACAGAAGTAGATTAGTGGTTGCCTAGGGCTGAGGAAATAATAGGGAAAGAGGGAATTTATAGCTAAAGGGTACAAAGTTTCTTTTTAGGGGGAGTTAAAATGTTCTAAAATTGATTGTGGTGATGGATGATGGTTATACAACTCTATGAATATACTAATAAAAATTTAATTGCATATTTTTTTTCGATTTTTAAAATTTCCATTTGCATGGAGTATGCACTTTGGATGAGTGAATTGTATGGTATGTGAATAATATCTTAATTAAAAAAAAAAACCAGTTGTGGGGCAAAAACTATACCTCTAAAGCTCTGGTTCCCATACTCCAGTCAGCATTAGCCTCATCTGTAATTCCTGATAAAAATAAAGATAAAAATGTTCTAGGTCTATCAAGGCATCGAAGGACACGAGGAACCTTATAGCTAAGTGAAAAAAGCCAGTCTGAAAAGGCTATGATTCTAACCGTATGACCTTCTAGAAATGGTAAAACTATAGAGAACACTAAAAAGATCAGTGGTTGCCAGATGTTCAAGGTGGGGAGGGGAGGCAAGGGGTGGATAGGTGGAGAACACAGGATTTTTAGGGTGGTGGCACTGTTCTGTGATGGTGGATACCTGTCACTATACATTTGTCAAATCCTACAGAATGCGCAACACAAAGAGTGAGCCTAATGCAAACTAAGGACTTGAGTTAATAGCAAGGTTCCAATATTGGTTTGCCAGTCACAACAAATGCACCGCACTAATACGAGGTATTAATAGGAGGGAACTGCAAACTGGGGCGGGAATGGGATATAGAGTCTGTATTTTCTGCTTAATTATTTTTGTAAACCTAACACTGTTTAAACAAAATAAAGTCTGTTAATTTTTTTTAAATGTCATAGGCAAGTCAGAGGATAAGCCTGTGAAGTCAGGGAACTCTATAGATAGGAAATGATGTCAGATCAAGGGGACATTTTCATTCTGAAAATCAATAGGTGGTGCTTTACCCTAGAACTCAAGAGACACATGAGGAGAAAGAGAATGTCTCCCTCATTCAGCTTTTTATATTGAGACTGTTGAGCCCAGAATCAGTGCCTTGAAAGGGAATTCTGTAACTGTCAGGCGATTCTGTGCGTATATATCTCTGGAGGGGAGGGCTCCCGGAGCCTGCTTGGTCTCAATATGCAACTGTCACTTCAGCAATATATCAAGAGATTAAGGTGAGAGGGCTGGACTCTTCTAGGATGCAGGAGTGACTTGAAATGAGAACCCTGAGCTTGCTGGTTTGGGTAGGAGGGTGGTTTGGTTTTAGGAAACTTGGATGGGGCAAAGGCATCGAGTGTCCAAGGATGAGATTATAAGGTAAAGAATTATGAGCATGGAAGTGTCACTTGGTTTTAGAGAAGCACGAACATCAGGAGGAGAGACTTAAACAAAAACAACTGGGGAGAACATCCTTCCCCTTTGAAAGTCCAGTCCTGCCCTTGGCTGGGTGCAGGCATTTGTTCTGTGAAAACAGCCATCAGCAGAAGGAGCCTCCCAGGCCGCAGAGACCTTCCTGATCCCAGAATCATTTAGGGAAAAGATTGATCTCGGGGTGCATTCTTCCTAGAGACATACCAAATGGGAATAATAAAGGGTCAGAGAAAGCCAGCAGACTGGCAGCTACCAAGTTGCTAATCGGACTTAGAATTTTATATGATTTTCCCTTCCACACCAAGTCTAATAATAACAATAGTAATAGCAAAGGATGGATTACTTTGTGCCAAACACTAAGAACCTTCATGAATTAACTCATTTAATGTCCGCAACTTCAACCCAGGAGGGGGATTATTACCCCATTTTACAGAGACTGAGGTGCAGACAGGCAGTCCTTCACCTGGTCGCAGCTAGAAGGTGGCGAGCTGGACTCCAACTTGGGCACTGGCTCCAGGGCCCACTTTCAACTCCTCGTGGCACTGCTGCTCCAGGGGACTCTGCTGGCCTTGGGGTTGCCTCATAATTTAGATCAAAGTTTTACAGGAGAGAATGGGTATTTTTAACCCTTTATGCTTACACCCTGCATAGGAGAAAATGACAAAAAGAAAACCTCTGTTTCTTCCCCTCTCAGTGCATAGCAGTATCTTCTTAAGAATTTCTCACTTTTTCCAGAGGGAGTGATTATCTGGTTGGAATGTCTGTGAAACAGCCCAGCTGCCCCCCCCTGATGTGGGAGCTCCCAGCTTCCCAGCGGCTGGGGTGGGGGAATGCTGTGGTCTTCCCACTCAGGGCTCCCAGCCACCAGCCCTCCCTCCCTGAGTGTCTGAGCTTCAGTGCGGGTTGGCTGTCTCCTGCCCTGGCTCCCACTTTAGGGCTCTTCTGGAGAGTAGAGCAGACCTTGGGCAGAGGGGCCCCCCGCACTGAAGCTGAATGGGCTGTTCCTTTAAGGAAAATCACTCTTCCCTATTTGATTAAATGAGTAAATTAGTTCCAGACCCACTGTCAGAGTCAAGCTGTTTAAGAGGGTAAGGGTGAAAGAGAAAATGTCTTAAGAAGGACACTGCTGGTCTTTGCTTACTATAATAGGAGACTAGCTTGCAAGCCACAGAGAACGAAGAGCCACATGGTTTTAGAAATGTGCTTTTAAAATAATGTTTTTGCAAACCAGATTTAGTAAACAGGGCCCGTGCTGGGAAGGACTTTAACACTTGGGTTAATGCTCTGCTGCAGTCTCCTTGAAACTCTGAAGTTTTTGAACAAGGGGCTTGACAGCGTCTTCTGCACTGGGCTCTGCAAATTGCTGGCAGGCCCTGTCAGGGAAGTGCCTTTTAAATCAGTATCCTGTTAACTGTGGACATTGCCCCTCAGCTTCAGGTAGGCCCATCCATCCCATCCAAGGCTGCAAGTCAACTTTTGTGCTGCATTGATTTTTCTTTTTTATGCCTCGCAGGGTGGTAAGCTTTAGTATGCTCACTAATCTTTGTTGGAATGTGTCAGGGTAAAAATTTGATGCTGGAAAGCACTGAACAAGAAGGCTAAGCATTAGTATTTATAAATTAAAACATTTTTTAAAAGATTTCGTTTATTTTTAGAGAGGGGAAGGGAAGGAGAAATAGAGGGAGAGAAACACCAATGTGTTGCCTCCTCCCACTCGCCCCTTACTGGGGACCTGGCCCACAACCCAGGCATGTGTCCTGACTGGGAACTGAACTGGTGACCCTTTGGTTCGCAGGCTGGTGCTCAATCCACTGAGCCACATCAGTGAGGGCTATAAATTAAAACATTTTGAAGCTCACATCCCCCTTTGGCTGGGTAGGCCAGGCATTTTGTACGGAATCTTCTCCTCAAATGTGCAGAATTGATAATGAGGGAGAATCAGGCCTGACATTGGCCTTCAGTGAGGACACGACCCTGTTGTTAACTGGAACGCATGCTCAGGAACTGGACTGACTCAGGAACTTGGTCTATACTCTTAAGCTAACCCAATAACCACAACCCCAGTGATGCGCTAATGTTCCATCTGCCAAGAGATCTGGAGGGAGGGAGGAGGGGCGTCCCAGGATGTCTGCATGGTCTGGGGGGCTAGGCTTCTGCTGGCATGCTTAAGTCCATTAGGTTTGACAAGTGCTGGAGCCATTTGTGGGTCCTCGTCTCTTGGCAAAGATGCTGTTGCTCCAGCCAATGTCATTGAGGTGAACCAAGGATAAATCCATGGCCTGCCATATTTTTTTTTCCAGGCCATAATATAAGAATCAGTACCATGAGAATAGTCCACTGCAGGAACACATTGTGGTGTTTCTTATAAAGCAGATGGTAGGAATTTACCAGAAAGCAAGGGTGTCTGATCAGGGACTCCGCCAAGACATCCCAATTCACAGAAAACTGGAAGAGTCCTAGTGTGAGCAGTGCAGCAAGGACCAGGGGGCTGGCCAGGCATCCTGAAGGCCTGGCAGGCAGTCCCGTCTATGGGACAGGCAATAGCAGCAAGCGCTTGGGTCCCAACTAGGAGTTACTTTGGGCAGGGCCCACCTGCAGGAGGGAAGGCTGGTGAGGAGACGTGGGTGAGATAGAAATGGGAGGGAATGCAGAAGGAGGAGGCACTTGGAAGTTAAAGCAGGTGGTACTGCCACAGCTCCCCTCCAGAGGCCAAGATGCCGGCTTCCGCAGAAGTGAAGGAGCTGTGAAGAGCAAGGCAGGAGCGTACTAAGCCGGATGTCAAGACAGGGAATCAGGCACAGAAATCCAAGTGATCATGACTTAGATGGAGCCCCACTGGTGGCAGAGATGGCTTGTGTATGGCCTGGGAGATTTGGGTGGGACCCCTGAAATCTTTTGAATCTAAGATCGGAATTCTAGGAATTGAGACAAAGATAAAACCTCAAGTGAGGAGGGAAAAGGAACACAGTCACAGGGAACTGGGTAGGCCTGCCTGCAGGGAATTGCTTTTCACACACATTGTGCTGGGTTTTCTTTATTTTTTAGTAGTTCTGGTGATATAAGCATTATTTATATTCTCATTTGATACATGAGGAATCGGAGATGTAAATGGAAGTGTCCATGGTTAATGGATTCATCCTGTCTGGGTGTTTGGGGCCCTTTCCGACACCATCATCTCTGTGTCCTTGGCTTAGACTAGATAACTTTATGAAGTTCCTTTGGTTGTGTCTGTAGCAAAGTGATGGAAAGCGTGGTCTCTGGAGCCAGACTGCCCGGCTTTTTATCCCAGCTTCTGCCTCTCTTCTGGCTGTGTGCCGTTGGGTGGCTTACTCGGCCTCTCTGCACTGCAGTAAAAACGAAGATGATGATGGTACCTTTCTCACAGTGCAGTCTCGAGGATTTAATGGGATGGTACGTAAAGGGTTTAGACTAGCGCCTGGCATATCTCGTATAGTGCTCAATAAGCATTACTATTATCTTCTATGTAGAAATAAAATTATTTATGGAAGATTTCAGGTGTTAACAGTCATCACTACCTAGTGGATGGATGAGTCCATGGCAAGGTTAATCCTGAAAAGTAAATACTGTAAAAATCATTCTCCTTATTTTGTAAAAGCAAGATTTTCTCATTAATTGAATTTTGACTTACAGTGAATTTTAGTGAGAACTTTCCCAATTTAGAAGCAGAAATTTGGGGTATCAGTCCTTGCTGTATGGCTTTCTGGCTTTGTGAACTTGGGCAGTTTTTCATCTCTTACTTTCCTTATCTGTAAAAATTACCGATAATGGGGATGACAGCCTACCTTATTAAAGAATTACTCTGAGAATCACATGAGGTGATAGACCAAGAGCATTTTTAAATGAAAGGATGCCATGTACTAGATATTTTTAGTTCCTGGACACAAGCCTACTGTACACAAGAAAAGGTTAGTTGCATGTAAAGTAGGCAAGAGGAAGCCATCCTGGAACTTAAAACTACAATGCAAATAATCCACCTTAGCTTTGGGTGTTAACAACTTAGTGAGGTTACCACACGCCCCCCCCCACCCCCCCCACACACAGTGCACAGTTATTTCCAGCAGCTCTCGCATCCCCCTTCTCTTTAACGACAGCCAGATTTTGCTTTTGTTTTTATTTCTTCTCTCCCCACACAGAAGACTCAGCCCCCGCACCAGTGAATCCTTGCTACGATGGGACCCACACGTGTGATACAACAGCTCAGTGTCATCCGGGGACAGGGGTAGACTACACCTGCAAGTGTGCGTCTGGGTACCAGGGAGACGGACGGAGCTGTGTGGGTAAGAGCCACGCTCTGTGTCTTTCATGGAGTCTTCTAGCACTGTTTATGAAAGACAAGTGTCTGTCTTCTTGGTGATCTCCATTGATCCATGAGGTAGGCAGCACAGTGATTTAAGAACTAAGGTGTATTCTGGTTAGGTTTGTGAGGACAGTTTGGAGGGGGTGGGGGGAACTAGGGTCCATTGGTTGGGTTTGTTTTGAAGCGATTTCAGCTGGTTCAGGGTGTGGGCTCAGGATGAGGGCAATGAGAAGAGTGTTGAAGCATGAAAGCTTGAAGTCAAAGAGGAGGATTTTTAACATTTTCCAAACAGGTTTTTTGCAAGCTTAATAGATGATAGAAAGGAGAATTATGCTGAGATTGTGCCATCCTTTCATATCTGAGTGGTAAAGGAGCTCTTCTCTGCCTTCAACATTGTTGTCCTGACCTGCCCCTAAAGGCCCCTGACAGTGGTTGTGAAGCATAAATGCACCCCCTCCCCTAGGGGTATTAGGAGAGCCCCTCCCTTGGCAGGGAGCTGGGAGTCTTCATACTTTCTCTCCTGATGCCCACATTCTGTGAAATGGGGGAGTTCTACACAAAAGCTCTAGTTACGCCCTGGCTGGGTGGGTCAGTTGGTTAAAGCGTCATCACCTGCACCAAAAGGTTGCAGGTTTGGTCCTTAGTCCGGGCACGAGCAAGAAGGCAACCAATCAATGTCTCTGTCTCTGTCTCTCTCTCCTTCCCTGCCCTGCTTTCTAAAATTCAATAAGCAAGTTCTCAGGTGAGGATTAAAAAAAAGCTCCAGTTACCACTGAACCCCTCAGTGTTTGCACTCCTGAGGGGCCGTAGCCTGCTCTGAGCAGACCCTGGGAGGCTGACAGGACTCTGGTTTTCTGTCGTGCGAGGTCCTCCAAGGAGGTGCCCCGGACTGCACTTCAGGGGGTTTTAATCTTCCCCAGCGTTTTGGGGATGGGTTTCTCACTTGTGATGCTTTTAGTCTCTTCAGGGACTTTCTCCCTGTTGGTCATTCATGTCTGTCCACGACTTCAGTGTCTGTGGCAAGACGGCTGCCCTTTCAGGTCTGAACAGAACTCTAGGCCATAGGCTTGAAGAACAGAAGCAATTGGGTAGCGGTGGGGAGTCCCCTCTCTGTTCAAAAATAATCACAAGAGACTGATCCAGGGGTTCTAGAAATACGCCCTGTGTCTCAGGAATTCCTGCTTCCTGTCATTGCCTGGGTTCCTGTTACCATGAGAAGTACTTTTAGCATACGTATTATGAATGGCTTTAATTTCCTGCATTTGGCTGGATGTTAATTTTCATAGCTCTGGTTTTATAGCCTTTTCCAGGCCCAAGGAACTGGATGGTCACCAGCTTTGCCCAACTGGGAGTCTGAACTGTGCTTTAGAAGAGGCAGAGGGCCAGTCTCAGGGATAATTAAATATGGCAATGTAGAACTCAAATTCATTAGAATGGAGATAAGGTTTTCGTTGTAATTGTTTTCATTTGGTTTATTTTGGGTTAACTGAGGAGCTAGTGAGAAAACTTTGTTTCTAACCTTGCAGATGAATTTGTAACCACATGTGCCTTTGAAGGTGAAAGGAAGTTGAGCATGGGGGGCCAACTGCTCACGTGAGCAGAGCCTTTCGGGGTGTCATTAAACTTGGCTGTGCCTAGCAGTCAGAATTTTTTTGGACTTAAGGGAACTAATTTATATTGACTCACCTCCCCCGAGACTGAGGATAAGCAGAATGTTAATTTGCTAATGAGAATGTGAGAGATTCCTCTGCTGTGAACACAAAGTCTGTGTTGGGTGTCCAGTGTGTCTGCTTACTGGTACCTGGGACAGCCCCTTGGTCACAGGAAAGGGGCTGAGAGTGTGGTCACAGCTAAGGTGGCACTGCTAACGCTAGAGGAGGTTCCATCTGGGTCATAGGAGGTTGGGAGAGGAGCCATGTCTGTCCTCAGCCAATTCACGTCAAGTTCAGGGGTGTACGTCTCCAGCTTCCCGGGTCTGGTGTGTCCCTGCCGTGGGCTGTCCCACAGTGCTGCAACGCACGTCTTCTGGCCTTCCTGCTTTCTAAGTTTCACACTCACCACCCCACCCCAAAATGTGAATTTCCTATTTACACATTTTGAAACAGTTTTTGGGCATCACTGTGGATGTGACTATTTGTAGTGGCACCTTGAAGACCTGCACCTGTATCATCCTCTTAACTCTGGAAGATTTCGTCTTGAAAGACACCTTATCTCGACCACCCAGCATTGGTTTTAACAGTTAGACCCTTAGAGAATTTTTTTTCTTTTTTTGCGGGAGGGCAGTGCCTTGCTATTTTCAGCATGTGCTGATTTCAGTAAATACAAGGAATACATGTTGGCTTTTGTTAGAAGTTTTAGGATGTTGTCTTTTTTTGAGGAATACGAAAATCCTCATGGTACCGTGTAGAGAATATGTTGTGTGTTTGAGGAGGCCGAGTTCCTGAATTGTCTGCACTTTACAAGCCTCATAAACTTAGATTTTTTATGTGTTGTTTCAAAACCTCTGATAATAGTTTTCTTCTACTTTCCTATTTCTTCTAAAAATAGAAAGCAAGGAAAATTGCTGATGAACTTGGCATCCTAGACTGTAGCACTTGGATTAGGCAAGACTTCTTAGGTTAGTGCTTCTTAGTTTAAAAAGTATCTGGGGCCTCACAGGGCTTCTCTGCATCTGTAAGTCAGTGCCATTGGGAGATAGAGCCAACAACAAAAGGGAAAAGCTATTGTTACATATATTTATTGTAGTGTGACTGAAAGGAAGTGAATAATTTGTGGTCTACAGGTTAGTGCCCAGGTAATAACTTCCTGGACTTCACCATAGATGAAAGCTGGTTGGGAAATACACTGCAGGATCTATGTTTCGAGTGACCACACATTTGATTTCTACACTAAACACCCTAATGGACTAACTCACACGGCCCTGACCATGTGCGGTTGGGTTAGGCTTGCCTTTCGGTGTCCTGCTCCTGCCTGAAGGTCTTCTGAAGTTCACTGCTCTCTGTTGATCTTCAGTACTAAAGGCCAGGTAGAACACAGACTGAGTGCAGTGAAGTCATACCGTCCCTCCCCTCCTCACCCTCTCTCTGTCCCTGTTCTGACCTCTGCAGATGTTGATGAGTGCTTGGAAAACAAATGTCACCCTTCGGCTACCTGCTACAATACCCCTGGCTCCTTCTCCTGCCGCTGCCAACCTGGCTATCACGGGGATGGACTTCAGTGCACACCTGGTAAGGTTTGGAGGTCAGACTAGGCACTGAGAACTCCTAATTCCTCACTCCTGTGTATAATGCACACTCATGGTTTTGTGTGTCTGATACACTGGGTTATTATACCCATGCATAATATGCATCTTTATTTTTCCCACAATAATTTGGGCACAAAGTATGTGTTATACATGGCAAAATACAGTATTTTTCTAGAGCACTTCAGCCCACTCTCGATTTATCCAGGTCTGAGGCCATAGTTAGTACATCTTCAGGCCCTGGATCTTTCCCTGTTACCACCAGCTGCTTGGTTTACTGGTAGTTCACTGGCTGCTGGCATTCTGGGAGGCCCGGAATGGGACCCACCCATTGTCCTACCTAGTAAAGGTTCTGGGCAACTGCCCTAGTGATCTGCTTTGCCTCGATAAGTGTGATTTAGAAGAAGTGTTGAGCTTAAATTTACTCAACAGGAGTCACGTGCACTGGTGAGCAAGCTCCCATGTGACTGCTCTAGAACTTGGGCAGCCTGGTGCAATCTAGTGATAGCTGTTGACCCGGAGCTTCTCACACTTAAACTCTGGACCTCAGGGGATGGACAGACTTGACTTGTTTTCTCCAGAGTCTCGCGGAGTGTTTGGACAGAAGGCACACTTGCTCTTCATTTTATTCAGACAGCAATCGGAGCTGGAGGGCTGAGGGGAGGGGCTGTT
Organism: Macrotus californicus; assembly: GCA_007922815.1. Classification (NCBI taxonomy): domain Eukaryota; kingdom Metazoa; phylum Chordata; class Mammalia; order Chiroptera; family Phyllostomidae; genus Macrotus; species Macrotus californicus. The sequence goes on along the minus strand of VMDR010006884.1, from coordinate 14,925 downwards.
TTCCACTATAGTCTCCCTAGGGACTTATCGGGTGAACTGAGAATTACGGAGATATTAGGTAGGTAGTGGCAGAGCTAAAATGAGAATCCAGGACTCCAAAATCTCAGTAATTTGCTATTTTTCCCACATTATGCTGCCTTTCAATTATAGAAGAAAAAAACCTCTGGCAAGAAACCTTGAGGTTGGCTTGTAATACTGTGTGGGTTGCAATGCCTTCTGTCCCTGCTTTGTGTCTCCTCTGCCCCTGCCCTGGAAGACACCATGTCAGGACTGAAAACCTGTGAACGTCAGCAGCGCGATGCCCAGGCTCAGCATGCCTACCCTGGCGCCAGGGTCCACATCCCCCAGTGCGATGAGCAGGGCCACTTCCTGCCGCTGCAGTGTCATGGCGGCACCGGCTTTTGCTGGTGCGTGACCCCTGATGGTCAAGAAGTCCCTGGTACCCGGACACCACCCGGCTCTAATCCACCTCACTGCGGATCACCAGGTGAGCCAATCTGGAAAGAAACCTTGTGCCTAGTTAGGCCTGGGGCTTGTGAGGCAGAATGGCACGAGCTGTGGGGTAGGTTATAACCCCTGCCCAAACCATGCAGACTCAGGGCTGAGCACCTTCCTCTTCCTCCTAGGAACACTTGAATGATGTGCACACCTACGTGCTCATTCACATTATGGGGACATAGAGACATGCACACGTGACAGGAGATCGCTGTTGTGTATTGTACTCCAGCCTCCTAGGCCCTTGTCTAGTACCGGACTAGAAGTTGAGATTGAGTGTGTAGGTCAGGCTGAGGCCACTGCCCTAGACCTGCTAGGGCAGCTCAGAGATATTAGAGCCAGAGGATCTAGCCAGGCTGGCTTTTTGCCCAAAAGGAAAACTGCCTTCCCATGTAACTTCATATCACTTAACTTTGCCTTCTGAATTGCAGGAAATTGTCTGAAGGCTGTTTTCATACCATTAGGGAAAATAAGTATGTCACTGGTGGGTGGCTCCAGCTAGTTTGCTCAAAGCTAATAACCCCAGCCCTTTCTAGCCAGCCCAGCATGTTCATGGGGGATCACCCTTGTCCCAGCTGCCTTCGGAAGAGAAGCAGGAACCTGTCTAGTTAGCCCATGTGATCCGAGATGCTGAGGACAGACGTGTCTGTTATCACCTGAGCACTCCCCATCCAGATGGGCCACGGTTACTGCGTGCTCATGGTTTGTGCCAACCACAGGTTGCCAAGGCAGGTTCTGCTCCTTGCCGAACTGCTCAGAGATGGGAAGAACTTTAAAATAAAAATACAGAAGAACTGTATCATGAAGCATGTAAGATTGGTATGATGCCACTTTAGCCAAAATGATTTCTGTATCAATGAGCTTGCTATTCAAAGATCCATTTTTAGTATCAAGAAGGGTTTCATAAATACTAGTCTTGGCTTTTTATTACCACCAGTGTTGATCCTTTTAATAATACTAATTGTTATGGCCAGGACATTAGTGATTCTAAGATTCACCTAGGTAAAAATTGGTAATGCTTAATCTAGCGGTATTTCCACAGAGACACTCCTAGTTCCTATTCTCTGTCCCTATTTTCAGGGAAAGATTTTGCATACCCCCCTCCCCCCCCAAAAAAAAGAATACAGAGAAACTCATGCCTACTGTTTTAAAAACCTTGGTTCTAACTCCAGCTGGGATTTGAAGAAATCAGATGGTTGGGAGGTTCCTCAGGGGAGTGGTTCAGAATTCTATTGTTTATTATGAAAAGCATGTGTGAAGGACAGTGATTCAAATGGGAGCCAATAGAATGGGAAGTTAATGACTACAGAGGGACATGTTCCTTTGGACAGACTGCTTCCCACGGCCAAGACTTCCCTCTTGGCTGCTGTGTCTCACTAGTCTCATCTGCATAATGGGGTCAGCTTGAAGGAGGAGAGAACACTTTCTGCCCATAATTTCAAAATATTTAAAACCTGGCCAACCAGAAACAGAAGGAAAATAATTCCATGGTTGGATTGGGAAGTAGCTTCAAATAGTAAGGAATGAGAGGGTTGCCCACATGTTGAGTGAGGTGTGGCACCCATTTCCCAGAAGCTGACTGTGCTGGGTGTCCTCATTCCAAACAAAGAGATGTTCCTCATTGGGTGGTCTCCCGAACCAAGAACAGATCCTCTGAGTTTGGAATGTGGACCTGCGGCAGCGTTGGGAACTTCTCCAGGGAACAACCCCCCTCTCCCACCCTTGCGATGGACAGCAAGTGTCTGAAGAAGTGGCATTACCCTCTCTGGGTTCACTGAGACATAGCTGGGCGAGGAAGTCAGTCTTCCTTTCCCCATGAGGTCTGAATAAGACCTGTGCTTCCCTGGGGTCAGGAGCTGTGGAGACAACCTGAAGGGCATCTGTTTCGCCCAAATCGGGTGAGTCTTATAGTTGAGCTAGTTGGATTTGAGCCCTGAGGATCTTATTCACCATTTTCCTGCTTTCCTAGAGGAATGGTAGGTGCTGGAGCCCAACTGTAGTGTTTCCAACTTGGTTCTTTGAAGCTGTTGGAGGTTTTGACCAAAGGAATGACATGAAATGACTGGGTGTTAAAGGGACTCTTTCTAACTGCTGGTTGAGTTTACCTTAGGGAGTGGGAAAGTGGGTAGAAGCAGGGAAACCAATGAGAAGGCCATCGTAGGGATCCTGGCATGAGGTGATGGGCCTTCGACCAGGATGATAGGGGTGGGTGAGGTGAGAAGTGAAGATACTCTGAGTGTATTTTGAGGCTACCGCTGACATTTCTTGACATATGATAAGCGAGAGGAAGAAAGGAGTCCAGGATGATTGGATCTGAGCAATGGAAAGATGGAGGTGCAATTTACTAGTAAGGAAGAGTCCAGGGGCCCAGTTTTGGTTAGTTCTCCTCTGAGACTTCCGTTACACATCCAAATGGTGGTATCAAGTAGGTACTAGGCTGGATGATTCTACACACCATAGGCTTTGAGTTGCAGGAAATAAAAAGGAAGTACTTTCCACTTCAGTTCCTTCAGCTGATCGTACCACAGATTGCTGTAAGTTATTTCGGCAGGGATAGCAGAGTACTCTCAGAGAACTGCCATGTTTGAACCAGAGCCATGGTGGCCCGGTCAAAGCAGCCTGGGACTGCTGCAGGTGGAGAAACTGCCCTGCAGGAGCAGCTACTGGGAGTTTGTTTCAGCATGGCGGTGAACTAGGAGGGAGGGAAGAGGGGGAGGATGCTGCAGAAAGGCGACAGAGCAACATGGTGGCAAGGTGGAGCTCACAGAGAGAGATTCAGTTTTGAGGTGATCCCAGAAGCATGGCCAGAGGACTACTAGGAACTGAGGTGTCACCACCGCTGCTGTGCTCCCATCTACCGATCACAGTAAGTTATACTTTCACTCAATATAGTCTTCCAACGGACAGACACTGAGGGTCACGTAAGTCAGACATTATTAATGCTTCCTAAGTCAAACACTAGCCCGTCAGCCACAAGATAACCCTCAGATGCAAGTCCTAGAGTCTGAAGCAAGTGAGAAAGGATAAATATTGGCTTTAGGCATCATGTAGGCCAGTGGGCCCCACAAGTGTTCTGTTAGCAGAGGCTCTGGGCCTGGGCAGACTGGTGTGTGTGGGCCCCTCCTGTTTGGGAGAGATCATCCCCCATCCCAGGGCGAGTGAGCCCTGTGCCCCTGATCTAACCTCCTCTTGTTCCTTCCTCATGTGGTGGGGCCTTGGTGGCAGATCCTTCTGGCCTGGGAACACAGAGCATCAGGATGACCCGCTTCTCCTGATGCCTGTGGAGAACTTCTTTACTGCTCTGGTCCAGTGCTCAGGGCCTTGGCTGAGGCCTCGCTAATGCACATGAGGATGAGGGCCGGGAGGCCAGGCATGGGGATCTTGAGCTACATGCTGCACTCTGTCCTTGGCTTACAATCAAAGGCTTTTTTTTATCCCATCTGCTCAGCACCCACCCAGAGGGCCCCGACTGTCTGTGAGCGCTGGAGGGAAAACCTGCTGGAGCACTATGGTGGCACGCCCAGGGACGACCAGTATGTACCCCAGTGTGATGATCTGGGCCACTTCATTCCCATGCAGTGCCATGGGAAGAGTGACTTCTGCTGGTGTGTGGACAAAGACGGCAGAGAGGTGGAGGGCACCCGCTCCCAGACAGGAGTCACCCCTGCATGTAAGCACCCAGGGGCGGCTCTCACTTGCCTCAGCTGCATCTGAGGTTTCTCCACGGGGGGGCTGTGCGTGGAGATGGGCAAACAAGGGGCCAACAGATCCAATGAAAGAAGTCACTACTGTGCTGTGTGCATTCATAATCTGATCCACCCAAGATCCCAATGTGGACTTGATGTTTGGTTTTGTCATTAGCAGTTTCTTTAATTAGAACATCTGGAACTCAGTTCAGCACGCAGTTACTCCCCTTCCTCAGCCCAGGGTGAAAGGGGACGCATGTCACCCTGGGGCCCCAAAGAGAAGCTGACACAACACTGGCCCTGGTTTTTTCCCCTTAAAAATAAAAAAAAAAACACAAAAATCCACTTTGTTCTGAAGGAAATGTGTTGTTTTCCTCCCTACTAATTGGCAGTGATTTACATAATTGATCCTTGAAAAAAAAAAACCTAGAAATTAGAATTTAAAGGAACATCTGGAGCACATCTGTCTAGGTTTAAGAACTTTTGATGTTTTTGGAGGCTCTGGTCTGTGGGAAAATAACTTTTTTCTCTCTCCCCACCCACCCTTGTTTCCTTTCCTCTCTGCTCCTCACACCGCCCTCCTCTTTCCCACGGCAGGTATACCCACGGTTGCTCCGCCCTCAGCCTGGCCCGCACCCCGGCCTGATGTGACCCCTCCGTCCGTGGGCACCTTCCTGCTGTATGCCCAGGGCCAGCAGATTGGCTCCTTGCCCCTCAATGGTACCAGGCTTCAGAAGGACACGGCCAAGACCCTGCTGTCACTGCATGTAAAGTGGCTTTCTCCTGTGGGGGCGGAGCTGCTCGTGGTCAGATCTGGGAAAGGGCCTGAGATGGAGGGAGGTTCTGAAAGATTCCTGGGCTGCAGTCTGTCTCCATGGGCCTGACACCAGCACCACAAAAAGTGCGGCTGTGTTGCCGGGACTCTGACTGACCAAGGCTGCAGCCTCACTGGTCTGTGGGGTTTCAGCTATGTGGAAAGGGTATGGGACATTTCAGGGCTGTCAGGATGCTGAGGCAGTATGGCGATCCAAGAGAAAACTGGCGGACTCTTAACCCAAGTCCCCAGGGTTCTTTCAGTGCCCAGACATTTCCAGAGATCTAGAAATGAAACGACTGGAATAGCTACAGGGTGTGGTTTCTGTGGTCAGTGGAGAACCCCACATGGAAATCCTACAATGACTGCCTCATTGTTGCAGCCCTCTCCCCTCCCACTTTGGTTCTTTTTTCAACTTCTCTGGTTCCTTCATTGATGAAGATTAGGGGAGAGTGTGATGCTGGAAAAGGAGTGGATGGAGCTTTCCCTAGGGGATGCTTGCAGCTTCCTGAGCCAGCAGCCTCCCTATTTTCAAGGCACTCCATTTTGGAGGAGGGATTTCTTCCCTAAAATGAAGAAAAGAGAAGGGAGTTCACCAGAAAGACAGTGACACTCATAATGGAAAATGGTCTGATTCCATTTCTAAACTTTACGCTCCAGGTACTTGCTTATCTGTGAGAAAGAAGAGCGGTGTCCATGTTTACATTTACTTCTGTCGATGCACTAACTCCTTATCTGGTTCCAAAAAAGTTTAGAAGCAGCCAGTGTTCAGGAAAAGATGCCTTTTCCTTTTTTTTCTAAGATTTGAGTTTTTGTGTGTTTTCTTGGCAAACACTAGCATGCTCTTTTTATAAAAATTTCAGTAAAAGAGGTTGGAACTCAGAAGCTATCACAAGCTAAACATCTATTTAGTTCAGGCCACGTCAAATGGCGTCACTGCATTTCTGAACCTGACTCTCAGGAGGACAGGGTGGTGGTGGTGGTGGTGGTGGTGGTAGAACTGAAACAGAAATGGAGCACGGGCTGTAAGTACATTTGGGGGAAATTTACTTAAACTGGGACTTTTTCCTCTGAGTAATTCTGAAGTCATTACATGGGTTAATGGATCCCATGACTCCTTGGGTTAATGGAAGCCCATATGACGTGTATTCTTGCCTGAGACAGATACTTTTTAGTTTTCAAGTAAAGCTGTACTGACCTTCAGACCCCCACCCTCCTTATAAACGGTTCGTTTTTCCTCAGGAGCCAAATCCTGCTTGCACAGTGTTTCTTGTACTGACTCCTCTCCCAGAGGCGTAAGCCAGGCCAGCCCCAGGCGCTGTTAGGCAAGCGGGAGCTGGCATGACCTCAGGGACAGCCAGACGGCCCCTAGATGTTGGCTTTGCACATCTGCTGGTCTTCTCAAAGCTGGAATCTGGGCTGAAAATTGAATGAAGCAAGTTCTATGCAGAGATTTGGAAAGGAACATCACTGACTCAGCATTTTAAACAAGACTTTGCAAGTTATTTAGCAATAAGGAAGGGGGAGACCTTCCTAGCCAGAAGCTGGGTGACCACTGTTCCCCAGTTCCTTAACCCCTCAACTGTCTTTTACCTAAGAGTACAACCAACGAACCGCTTTGCAGTGAGAGGCAGAGATGGGGGTAAGGGTGACGGCACCTCACCTAGGGTGAAGACCTCACTCGTATCACTGGGCAGGGGAGAGATTTTATGCTGGCAAATTCTAGAAAGGCTCATTCAAAACGTGCGATAACATTTTAACAGTGAGTTTTTACCCAGTAAGGCCTTACTGCCCCGAGACTAACATTTGTCTTCTATCACTGAATGGGCTTTTTTTCATGAATTCACATTTGTTTTTACTGCTGATAACAATGCTTATTGAGGGCTTACTGCATATTAATTACTGATTAGGACACTTAATAAGCATTTATGGTGTTAATTTTTATAGCAGACATATGACGTGTTGGTACTGTTATCTTCATTTTAGAAATGAGGAAACCAAGACACAGAAAGCTCAAGCACCACAGTCACACAGGTAGTTACGTGGCCAAGCTTGGCTGGCTCTGACTCGAAGTCGGCCTCCATAGCCTACATGTCTAATCAGCTTGGTTGCCTGTACAACTTTGGGGCAGAGTTTTCACTGCGGCCCTGCATGAGCCAGGCAGCTGAGCATGCTCTCAGAGAACGCGAGAGTTCTAATTCTTCCAATTCTGTGTGTTCATCAACACAGGGCTCCATAGTTGTGGGAATTGATTATGACTGCCGGGAGAGGAAGGTATACTGGACAGATGTCGCTGGACGGACGATTAGCCGTGCCAGTCTGGAACCGGGAGCAGAGCCTGAGACAATCATTACCTCAGGTCAGCAGCTTCACCCAGAAGACACAATCTGCATTTCATTTGCTTCTACTAAGTCCAAGACACTTGCCTGTTTTATGCCAAGGTCTCCCCTCTACTTTCATGTGATGGGGGCAGGGGGCGGTTAAGTTCTTTCTATACATCACTTTTGTTTTTGAGCTACACAAAAACAGCCTCTCTATAAACACAGAAGGAATGAGAAGGTGATTCTTACAGTGGGCCCTTTCTATTGCGAATTCAATGGAAAGGGCTCACAGTAAGAATGCAGGACGTGGCCGTAGTTGATGTGCCCAGCCCAGCGCTGCGGATGCCTGGGGCCATCAGGCTGGTGTGCTGCAAGAATTTTTAAAATGTGTAATACCTACTACTTAGTCAGGGGCACTGACCTCTTTTCCCTTAGACTGTCAGATAAAAAAATGACAATAGCCAACACAGTAGCTGTCCGATGTGAATGAATCAAAATTATACCTCTTTTTTGGTTGGATCAGCAAAAATACACTTTTTGGTGTGCTGCAGAATTTTAGTAGTGCCATGAGACGAAAAAGGATGAACATCGCTGGTCTAGAGGAAACTAGAGGTGGCAGGAAAAGCAAAAAAAGATCTGTTCCTCCATTAACCTGATTCTTCCCACTTGAGAGACTCTCAGGACTTCATTTTTTTTTAACTGTTCAAACATAAATCCTTCCGCTCTAGGCCTCCCTTTGTTTTATTTCCAGGTCTGATAAGCCCTGAAGGACTCGCCATTGACCACTTTCGTAGAACGATGTACTGGACAGACAGTGGCCTGGATAAGATAGAGAGGGCGAAGCTGGACGGTTCTGAGCGCAAGGCTCTCTTCCACACAGACCTGGTGAACCCCCGCGCCATCACGGTGGATGCGATCCAAGGGTCAGCTGGGGTTCCCTAATTCTCCATTACCTGCAGATCCTGGTTTAAAGTGCTTGCAATTTAATGTGGTGCGGGGAGGGTCAGAACAAAAAGCAGAGAGGCTCAAATGCATTCATTTAACAGTATTTATTGAGGATCTACTAGGTGTCAGGCACCATTCTACTTTTATCAGATGAGGTATATCCTGTCTGAGGCTAACACTTGAGCAGGAATTAAGTGGGTCTCCTTCAGCAACATATGAGGAAGTCACAGTGTTAAAACCACAGGAGGGTTTATGTCATTAATTGGTGAGAGTAATCAAAACTCACACAACCCAGCATTTTCTTTCTCAGGCCTCACTTTCATTGCAGCAAAAATCAAGAATAAAGTGTTCCCTGTCCATAATTGCTAAGGTCATCACCTGGGACATATAACTTAGTCAATGTCTCAGTACTTGTTAGAACCAGGGAGGGTTCATACCTTGAGAAACTCTTGCCATACTTAATGGGGCTTCTACCAAATGAAATTCCAGAAAAACCCTCAAGCAGTAAAGAAAACATTCAGCTTAAAATTTCAGCAAAATGTTTTTGACTCAGAAATACTTAGTGAAAAAAGCCTCAAAGATGGTTTGGAAATTTGAGTTCTTCTACACATTGAGGAATATTCCATTTAATTTATCCACAGCAACTTGTACTGGACAGACTGGAATCGAGAAGCTCCTAAAATTGAAATGTCATCTTTAGATGGAGAAAACAGAAGAATTTTGGTGAATCAAGACATTGGGCTACCCAATGGTTTAACCTTTGACCCTCGGTCCAAACTGCTCTGCTGGGCAGATGCAGGTAATACTGCTGACGGAACGCAAACACAACGCTTCATTACAATGGCGCCACCACTCAACAGATTTTACAACAAAACCAAATCCCATCTTTTACATCTTTTGGCTTAAATTTGTAACAGTACAGTATATATAATCAACTACTTTGGTATGTAACTTTAGAAGAACACTTTGTAATGAACTTCCTAGGGTTTTAGGGTGTGTGTGTGAGTTAGGTAGTTAAGGTCCAGGGCTAGTATTATGTCCGAGTCATTTCTGTACTGCATGCCATTCCCCCACATGAGCACTTGGAGTACTTTTTAAGTTAAAAAGAAACACTACCTACTATTGGAATGGACAGACTTAGATAAATGAACAAGAGGTTGTAGGTGGTTTTCTCTTTGGCCAGTGTTATAAATTCGGTACATTTATAACATGTTATAATTTCAGTACATTTACAGTTAAGTGTGTGTTCAGCTGTCAGTATGCTACCATGCTGAGGAAATTCTCTGAAAGTGATGTGGCCGCATGGTTTCCTTCAGTATAAGTGTGGGGTGCCAACACGTACACTGACTTTCTCTGTTGTGTGATTTTACTACTAGTACAACTGAATTATAAACTAAAGAATATGAAAAAGGCTGTTTTTGAAAAATTAAAAATCTAATAAAAGGGACTATAATTGCACATGGATCACTGTTATAACCCAGTTGTCCAAACAAGTTACATTCCTTTAAAGTATTTGAAATTTAAGTCCCGGTTCCATAAGAAATGTGAAACTTGGAAACTTTTAACTTAGTCGGCTATTGCAAAATTTTCACGATTGACTTCCTTTGCATTGAAAAATATGACCCGTGTTGCCACTTTGCTTTTTATTCCTACCTAGAAATACAATATTTTAAAAAAATTTAAGGATTTTAGTTAAAATGCAGCACTGGCTATTATACATTACTTACAAAGGGTGCATATTTATCCAAATGTCCTAACGTATGATCTAACACACAGGTGACAAACACAAGGCCTGCAGGCCAATCCGGCCCTCCACCTTGTTTGATCCGGCCCAGCCCGGCACCTTGTTTCTACCCAGTGGCAGTGCCCAGCTCTCACTTAACTGTTAAGGAGCAGTTACATTTATACAGACCTAAAGTTACATTTGGCCCTTTGAAGGCAGCCGCGAGGCTGATGTGGCCCCTGGTGAAAATGAGTTTGACACCCCAACACTTGAAATTATATCAATTAAAAAAAAGTTTATATAAATGCCCTACTTTGGGAGAAACTTGGCCAGATTTGTATAAATGCAATCCTTTCTTCCAAAAAAAGGATTAAGAGCTTAAACTCTATTAAAAAATAGAATGTTATTAAACAAATTAAAGACTGGTAATAGGACAAGAAATTTTAGTTTTTAATTCATATCACTACAGTGGGAATAAAATATTTCTTATTCTACCTTTCTCAAAGACAGAATCTACCTGCCACTATTATTATTTGCAAGTTTTCCTCCCATGGTATGGAAGTATCTCACTTGCCCTTTTTGATGTTTTCCAAGGAACGAAAAAACTGGAGTGCGCACTACCTGATGGAACTGGACGGCGTGTCATTCAAAACAACCTCAACTACCCCTTCAGCATCGTTAGCTATGCAGATCACTTCTACCACACGGACTGGCGCAGGTGAGCTCGGCACGTGCTGGATGAGCCTGCAAAGGCAAACTGTTCTGGAGGACACATTTGTTTCACCAAATGTCAGTGACTTCAGTAATTAAGCCTTCTACTGAAGTTTTTCTTTTGTTGTCTCTTCGTTAGTAGATCGTTATCATTCAAATATTACCCAGATATTTAATGGTGTACTCACATGAAGCTGAAAAATGGCAGAGCTATTAGGTAATAAACTATACAAAAAGGAAGCGCTTTAATCTAAATCTGATCTTCAGAGAATAAGGCTAGCTTAAGGGCACCATGAAGTATGTTAGTTACATGATTTGATTTTTAAAAATGACATTGTGGACTTACTTGTCTACCAGTTCTGCAACTGGGAAGTATTAAAAAAAATATGAGGTTGGCAAAGTAGGTTTACAGTTGTTTGCATGGAAAGACATACATATTGTTTTTAAGTATATTTTACTGATTACGCTATTAGCTTTCTCAATTTTTTTCCCTTTATCCCTGCTCCGCCTAGCACCCCCAACCCTCCAGCTCCCCCTACACAGTTCATGTCCATGGGTTGTACATAACGTTCTTTGAATTTTCTGTATCCTGTACCATTTTTGACCTCTCCGCATCTATTTTATGCCTACCAATTATGCTGCTTCTTCCCTGTGCCTTCCCCTCCCATTCCACCCTCCCCCTCCCCACTGAAAACTCTCCATGTCATGTCCATTTCTCTGATTTTGTTCCTGTTCTAGTTGTTTGCTTCGTTTTGTTTTCATTGTTTTTCTTTTAAGGTTCATTTGTTGACAGTTGTGAGTTTGTCATTTTACTGTTCATAGTTTTTGATCTTCAATTTCTTAGATAAGTCTCTTTAACATTTCATATAATAAGGGCTTGGTGATGAACTCCTTGAACTTGATCTTATCTGGGAAGCACTTTATCTACCCTTCCATTCTAAATGAAAGCTTTGCTGGATAGAGTAATTTTGGATGTAGGTCCTTGCCTGTCATGACTTCAAATACTTTTTTCCAGCCCCTTCTTGCCTGCTAAGTTTGAGAAATCAGCTGATAGCTTTATGGGCACTCCTTTGTAGGTACCTCTCTCCTTCCCTCTTGCTGCTTTTAAGATTCTCTCTTTATCTTTAATCTTGGGTAACTTGATGATGATGTGCCTTAGTGTGTTCCTCTTTGGGTCCAACTTCTCTGGGATTCTCTGGGCTTCCTGGAAGTCTATTTCCCTTGCCAGATTGGGGAAGTTTCCTTCAATCTTTGTTCAAGTAAGTTTTCAATTTCTTGCTGTTACTGTTCTCCTTCTGGCTCCCCTATGATTTGGATATTGGAACATTTAAAGTTGTCCCAGAGGTTCCTAAGCTTCTTTTCATTTTTTGTTTCTTTATTCTGTTCTGGTTGGATGTTTATTTCTTCCTTTTGTTCCAAATCGTTGCTTTGAGTCTTGGTTTCCTTCCTGTCACTGTTGGTTCCCTGAATATTTCACTTTATTTCATTTTGGGTATCTTTCATTTTTCGACCAAGCTCAATCAGTTCTGTGGGCATTTTACCAGGGCTTTAAATTCTCCATCAGATAGGTTGGCTATCTCCTCATTGCTTAGTTCTCTTTCTGAAGTTTTGCTCTGTTCTTTCATTTGGGCCTTATTTCTTTGTCTCTGCACACCTGTTAAGTTGTAAGGGGGTGGGGCCTTAGGTATTCACCAGAGCAGGGCAACCCTCCTAGCTACGTTGTGGCGCTGTATGTGGGGCCAGAGAGGGAACAATGCTACTCGCCTGCTCATCTCTAACCCCACTTTCCAATGAACTTGTGTGAGACTGTGAGTTTCTCCCACTTCGGCAACCCCTGCTGTAGTCCACAGTCAGTCTGAGTCTCAGTTTCCCTGCTCAGTCAGCCCTGCCCATGCAGTCTACCTACCGCCTTGCCTCATGGGTCCTCTCCATCAGCCCATCTTACCGGTCTGACAGTCGGTCTGGTTGACTGTTTAATTCCTTAGCTGTCGGAAGTTCCATGCAGTTTGATTTTCTGGAATTTCTGGTTGTTTACTGATTTTAGATTGATTGTTATCCTCCTTTTGGTTGTGTGAGGAAGCAAAGTGTTTCTACCTATGCCTCCATCTTGGCCGGAACTTCTTAGTTCCAGATTATGATCATTACAATAGCTTTAACTCAAAAGACTCAAAATGGCACAGTAAACCTACTTTGCCCACCCCTGTACAGTGCCTAATCCTTTATCTTATACCGTGTAATTTTGATTTAATTGGTCTGGCAAGAGGCCCGGGCATCAGTATTTATAGATCCTCACATAGATCCTCACATGATTCCAACATGCAACTAAGGTTGAGAAGCACAGCATCAGAATCATCTGAGGACTTGTTAAAACCTATTACTGGGTCCTATCCCAGAATTTCTGATTCAGGTCTGAGGAGGGGCCCAAGAACTCACATTTCTACCAAGTTTCCCAGATGAGGCTGGTCTGAGGACCACTTTAAGAACCTCTGCTATAGACAAATCTTCTGAATCTAAATGAGTCAAAACTTATTTCGTTGTATTAATTTAAAAAATGTATTCTACAAGGCTGCAGAGATTTTTCTCTATTGAAATTGATGCTTTCTGTCCCACCTCAAATCCCACGACTTCACTCTTCCTTTCTGTTACCAGGGATGGTGTTATATCAGTCAATAGAAACAGTGGCCAGTTCACTGACGAGTATCTCCCAGAGCAGCGATCTCATCTCTACGGGATAACTGCAGTCTATCCCTACTGCCCAGCAGGTAAACCAACATGCTCAAGCTGATCCTTTGGACAGCAGGGGACAGGAGGACATATTTGGTAACTGATTATCCTTGGCCCAGACACTGGCTGCTGCCACTGACATTGCCACCAGTGAGGGAGCCACTTTGAGCTGGGAAAGTTAATGACCAACACATGGGAGTGACCAGTGTTTACTACCTAAAGTTTACCTAGCTTAACTATACACAGGGACTAGCTTAACTATACACAGAGAAGGTCAGCCTGTTAGGATATTTCCCCTTTTAAAGACTTGCTGTTGCAACTCAGTTATAAAATACTCACCCACTGTCCCCTCCACCGTCTCTCCTTACAGGAAGAAAGTAAATATAGTATTGTAAAGGACTTGCGTTTACAACCAGAATCTGGACCCTAAAGAACATTTACTGCAAACGAAGGTAAAGAAAGTAAAAAAGGAATTGGCTATTGGAAGTTCCTGCACATAAAAGGACATTTTCAGTACAAAAAAACTAAGTATATTTTGTGAAAAGTTTATACCTCAATCTTTACTACTGTAGTTTTAAAAGCAAAAGTTATTGCAAGTTTTGAAAAGGTAACAGAATTGTAATTATTGCTTATTAAAGCAATTTTTTATAAACATTATATATTTAAAAGGTTAAATTCATTCCACTAAGAGCCAATTAGAAATATGTTGAGACCCTAGATCTATTTTTTACTATGGGTTGTTTTTGGCCAAGAAATTAAAGCACATATGACCAGTATAAAAGTAAGTTCCTAAGACTATAACCCTTGACATAAGAACTATGAAGAACTGATGGGAAAGACGCAACTTATTTATAGTTTCCCAACAAAACTTCCATGATTTTTTTTTACCTCTGCATCAGTGCATTTCTATTTATATTAAAAGGTGCTACAATGTTTCAATTGTATTTTCTGATTCTGTAAGTCCCTGTATAGCATAACTCACAGAAATTACTACATTTATAAATACCAAAGATGTATCAGTTCTCAAATTTTCTAGATTACACCAATAAAATATTTTAAGTTTTCCTATAATTTTTGAGGATCTGTATCATTTCTATAACAAAGTTAGGTGTTGGCATGTACCTTAATCACAAAAGAAGATTAATTATACATAAATATAACACAGTCAAAAAAAAATCCACATTCCCGAACTTTATTAAAGAAAAAGCAATGATGGTAAATCTCTACAACATAGTCAACTTTCTGGGATTCTTCCCTTGAAAATGTGATGTTTGATTTCAAAACACATACCAAGACATACATGGTTCCCAATTGTACTAAGGAGGTGAGAGGCTGAAATCCTAAAATGCTCATCTTCCAACTTTCCCCAGTCTGTGGTCTGTCTTTGGATCGGCAATAATTGCCTGAACAGCTACTATGGCTTCATTAATTTTTGTCTGTAGCTCTCTGAGCTCTTCTATATGTAGCAATCGCAGAATTTGAGCAGCTTCATTAAGAACTGCATCT
>VMDR010006883.1:0-43186 GCA_007922815.1 Macrotus californicus | reverse complement strand
AAAAAAAAAAAAAAAAAAAAGAAAGGAAGAAAAGAAAAAACAGACCACCAACTTACACCACACAGAAAAATAAACTCAAAATAGATAAAAGACTTAAATGTAAGTCATGAACCATAAAAATCCTGGAAGAAAACATAGGAGTAAAATCTCAGATATTCAATGTAGAAATATTTTTGATGATTTATCTCCTAACCACTGGAAACAAAGCAGAAAATAAACAAATGGGACTACATCAAATTTAAAAGTTTTTGTACAGCTAAAGAAACCATCAGCAAGATGAATAGGGAACCCATTGTAGGGGAGAACATTTTTGCCAATGATACATCTGACAACAGTTTAGTCTCTAAAATGTACAAAGAGCTAATACAACTCAACACCAGGAAGACAAACAATTCCAATTAAGAAATGGGCAAAAGACCTGAATAGACATTTCTCCAATGAGGGCATACAGAGGGCTCATTGACATGTGAAAAAATGTTCAACATCATTAGTCATCAGAGAAAGGCATCTTAAAACCTTAATAAGATATCACCTTATACCTGTCAGAATTGCTACCATCAATCAATCAACAAGTGTTGGCCAGGATATGGAGAAAAGGGAACCCTAGTGCATTGTTGGTGGGAATGCAGATTGGTGCAGCCACTGTGGAAAACAGTATGGAGTATCCTTAAAAAACTTAAAATGGTACTCCCTTTTGACCCAGTCATTCTACTTCTAGGAATATACCCCAAGGATACTGAAACACCAATACAAAAAATATATGTGTCCCTATGATTATAGCAGCACTATTTACAATAGCCAAGATTTGGCAACAGGTTAAGTGCCCATCAGTGGACGAGTGGATAAAAAAGTTGTGGTACAATTATAGAATAAAATACTATACAACTGTAAAAATGAAGAACCTCTTACATTTTGCAACAATACTGATGGACCTGGAGAAAATTATGATAAGTGAAATAAGCCCATCAGTGTGGAAAGTGATGGGCACAATAAACTAAGGAACAAGATAATAACAGAAGCTTAGATACACAAAACAGACTGACAGCTGTGGGAAAGAAGGGGTGGGATGAGATGAAAGATGGTGAAGGGATTAACCAGAGAACATTTATGCCCAACCCATGGACACAGACAACAATGGGGGGGTTGACTTGGAGTGGGGAGAGGGTGAAACTGGGGAAGGAGAAAGGGAGAAAAGTGGGAACAACTATGTAACAGCTTAAACAATAATAAAAAAAAATAAAAAGAGAAAGTATGCCTACCATATCACGAGCCTGTGCAGTGACAAGCACTGAACTGTGTGCTGTGTGTTGCCGTTACCATTTTCCCCTCAGTAAGAGGAGACTATTCCAGCTAAAAAGGAAAACAAACCCACAGGATGAACTTTGCAGGTGACCTATGGAACAGACTGGTAGGTTTTTCTAATTTCATAGGAAACCTAATGAACCAAAAAGAATATGAATGACTATTTTCAATACCAATAGTAAGACTCAATCTAAACAAAAAGGAAGAAGATGGTATGGACATATGTCTAATGAAACCAGAAGTGTTATTGCAAAAATATTCAAACATCAATGATGAATGTGCTTTTGACATTTAGAAAGAAGGCTGGGCCCTGCAGGATCCTGGAGACTTACTACTTCTCCACCAATTAACTCTTTAGTTGCTGAGCTATGAGGGGGTCCAGGAAGGCCCCAGAGGAAGGGCCAGGGTGACGGAGGCCACAGCCCTTGGGAAGAGGAGGCTGGGGCAATGACTGTACATTAACGAGCACCAAAGCACCAGTTGCGCTATCCTGGCGCATCCTGTCAAGTACCATTTTTGAGCCTGATACTAAAACAGCTTGATGGTGCTTACCAACATTAGGGACTGACCAATTCATTCATACATATTATGGGAAAGCCAGGCATGTAGAAAGAGGAGACTAGGCATCTGTCTGTAACTTAAATATGGATCTTTGCTTTTCATTACTTGACCAATTACTGCAACTATTTTCCCATCATTAATGGGAAACCACAGCAAAAAGGTAAAAGCACACTGTATCAGCAACCTAAGCAACAGAAGGACTTCCAAAGATTCCTACCGCCAGGCTTGGCATGTCTAGGGAATGATGATGATTATTGATCTCCTCCTATGAATCAGACACAAAGCTGAGCACTTTATAATACATTAATTTCATTATTCCTTAACAGCATCTGGTGAGGTCGGTATAATTGTTATCATTTTACAGAGGAAGAAATGGAAATTCATAGAAGTTCACTATTTTGCCTTATCAAGCAGGCCAGACCCAACCTCGAAGCCTGTGCAGTAACCACTGCACCACCTCTCCTTAGCTTTACCCCACTGTTTGCCCCTGGCGGGTTCATGCAAGCAGCCACATTTACCCGTCGGGACACTGATAACTTTTGGGAAGACAGTCCTCCTCATGCTCTATTAATAAGACAAGACCAAGTAATATTCCTCTAATAGCTGTTCTGAAGTTGCTGAGTAAAGGCTACCACACTTGAAAGAGATACACACACACACACACACACACACACACACACACACACACACACACACACACACACACTGACTAGAAGCCTGACTTAAGTTTCTAAACACCAATGTGTGGTTGAAACCAAAGGGGCGTTGGTCATGAACTTGGTTAGAATGCTGTGTACCACGGATTGGAATTCACGCTCCACAGGGCCATTCTGAGACAGGCCCAGAGAATGAATAATCATAAGCATGTTACATGGGAAAAGAGAAATAACTTTATACAATTGAATGGTATCATAATTTTAAGAATTGTACTGGCTGCAAATTCATTTCTTAAAACTTACCAATTCTTGATAATTTAGGACAGCAATTGGAAATGCAGGAAATGCCTCATTTTAGTGTGCTTTTGCTTTATTGTGCTTCTGAGGTATTGTGTGTTTTACACATTGAAGATCACGGCAGCCCGGAGTTGGTCGAGTATTTCGGCGCTGTTTTCCAATGGCGTTTGCTCACTTTTTGTCTCTCTCTCACATTTTGGTAACTCTTGTAATAGTTCAAACTTTCCCATCATTATTATATTTGTTATGGTGATCTGTGATCAGTGGTTTTCGATGCTACCAGTGTAATAGTTTCAGGGTGCCTTAAACTGTACCTGTACAAGATGGCAGACTCAATAACTGCTGTGTGTTCTGCTCCGGCTGTCCCCACCTCTCTTCCTATCCACTGGCCTCCCTTTTCCCTGAGACACACCAATATTGAAATTAAGGCCAATTAAAAATCCTAGCATTTTTTAGCAAGAAAGTATTTTTTTAATTAAGATATGTACATTCTTTTCTTAGACATCATGCTATCGCACACTTAATAGACTACAGTGTAGTGTAAATGTAAATTTTACACAGACTGGGAAACCAGACAATGTATGTGACCTGCTTTGCTGCAATATTCACTGTGTTATGGTCGTCTGGAACTGAACTCACAATAGCTCCAAGGTGTGCCTGTAAATATAAAGCATCCCTTTTCTTTTCTAAGTATTTGGGGAGTAGAATATATAGCCACCTGTTTTCCGAAAAGAACATATGTATTTCATATCAGAAACAGAAACCAATGGAAAATATCAAGATATATAAGGTCTGTCCAGAGAAAGTCCAGCCACTGTTAATATAACGAGAACGATTTGCACAACATCGATGTAACCTGGCAGCCAAGGAGAGTGGACTGGAATGCACATGTGTGAACAATGACGACTTCACTGCACTAGAGAGTGGGGGCGGTAGACGCTGTTGAGTGAGCATGTGCACTGTGTGGCCATCGCATTCAAAATAACTGAACAAGTAGAGTAATGGATCTGCATCAAATTTTGCATTAAGCTTGAACATTTCTCCACAGAAACTATTTGGATGATTCAGAAGGCTGCAGCTACTGGTGATTGGCAGCTTCATTGTGACAATGCACCTGCTCATGTATCACATTTCGTGAAGAGTTTTTTGGTGAGACATCAAATCACTTAGCTCTGCTATGGTCCAGATTTGGTGCCCTGTGACTTCTGGCTTTTCCCAAAGCTAAAATTACCTTTGAAAGGAAAAAGATTTCAGACCATTGATGAGATTCAGGAAAATATGACAGGAACCATTGATGAGATTCAGGAAAATATGACAGGGAAGCTGATGGCAATTGGGAGAACTGTGTGATGTCCCAAGGTGCCTACTTTGAAGGGGACTGAGGTATCATTGTCCTATGTACAATGTTTCTTGTATCTTGTGTCTTCTTCAAGAAATGTCTCTATTTTTCTTATTATATGTCTGGACACCTTCTGGACAGATCTTGTATGTCACATGATCCATCAATCAAAGGCATCTGTTCAATAGTTCAATAACTATAATGCAATTGATTTGTTGTATGAACTAAGACAGTCTTTGAGTAAAGGTCATCCAACTCATAAAGGAGTAACAGAAAGATTGCTCAGCTCTATCAACACAGGAATCTCACAAACTGGAATCCTGATGCCCAGCAAGGGGGCAAAGCAGATGCTGGGGTCTGACATCGTCTCTCCCAACAGAAGCAACAGACAGAATGAAGCTCAGGCATTTCAGGACAGAATGAGGTAGTTTATAAGTTTCCCACATTTTCCTGAAAAAGACTTAAAAATCCCTTACCAAGAAGTTCCAGTTGGCATCGATCTGAGTCACCATGCCGGAGAGGAATACCCCCAGGAAGAGGAGGGAAAGGGTAAAAGCCGTCACAGACACAAACATGACCCATCCTTGGAGCAGAGGTAGAGGAACGTTGGAGGAGGCAACCAAAATCCAGACGAGTCCCCCGAACAGCTAAGGGTAAAAAGAAAAACAGCAGTAAGTTTGTGCAGCAGAGTTGAACGTGTGTGTATCAGACCCCTGCACACCTTCTTGCAGCCTCACCACCATCTTTTCTTTGTCATGATGTGAGGTGCCTCCCTCCCCCAGGTGCCAGCCCAGGGCTTTCACTCACAAGCCTCATCTGGCTCCACACGGGTTTCTGTGCCTGCCTTCAGGCAGGACTCTTGTTCTCAGCCCATGAACAGGTCCAGTATTCTTTCATCATCTAAAATTATTTTTCTCTGACCTTGCTGCCTCCCTAACTACTGCCCTCGCTAAGTGTTTTCCTTCTCAGTTAACCATTGTGACAAGTTCATCTCTGCTTAGTCTCCACCTCTTGTTGGTGTTACTCTTCAAAAGCACTGCACAGTGGCTTCTGCTCTCACCATGTCTCAGCATTTCTTAGCAAAGATCAGCCATAACTTTCTGGCTTGTCACTTCTAATGGCCATGTTTCAGTCCTGATTGTGACCTAGTTGTGACCTAATGTGAAATTACTGCCTATATTGAATAAAAGTTTCAGCTGTCGTATATGATAATAGCCAATAAAATCTACCATCATTCATTGATCCTCTTCTATGTGCATGGCATGGAAGTAAGTACTTTAGATATTCATAGATTTAATTCAGTACATACCTACTTCCTGTCAGGCACTGTGCCAGCTTCTAGGAATAGAATGGTAAACCAGCTACACTTGGCTTCCGCCATCACAGAATTCAGTCTCTCATGGCAAAGAGATGGTTAAGCAAGTGATGAAAACGCTGCTTCATGTATGTCCTAATTGGGCAAATACTGAGTCTTGTAGGCCCACAGAATAAGGGCTCTGAATCCATATTTGAGAAGTCAGAAAATGGTCTCTGGAAGCAACAACCCAGAGGGCAGGGCTTGTGGGGAGTGGCAGGGCGAGGAGAAGGCTCTTGCAGGGCAGGAGGTGGGGCTTGAGATGACCGGGTGGGAGCTGAGAGAGAGCCTGGTGGAACTGGAGACTGAGCTGAAGGTCCTGAAGGTCAGGTCAAGGAGTGAACTTCACCCAAGGGCAATGGGGGGGGGGCACAGATCATCTTGGGCAGCCTAACACGAACATGTGTGCACTTAGAAGTTTCTCTCTGGCTAGAATGTGACCTGACTGGAGAGGAAAGGATGGAGCTGGGGACCACAGAGGACACTATTATAATAACAGAGTATGAACTAGACTCAGGGTGCTGAGCATAGAGAGACGTGAATAGATTAGACAGAAATATAAATAGCAGACAGGATGGTAGCTGGTGACTGATCCGATGCGGGTCATGACAGCAAAAGATACGGAAAATAACCAGATTTATGACTTGGGTAACTAGGAGCGAGTAAGAGAACGTGGCAGGGGAAATGGTTAGGGCGGGGAGGACAGTAAATGTCACGAATCTAACAAGGGCAGTCACCTTTGCTGGCACGCGGGCCCTTTCTTTGTGATCTAATCTGCCTTTTGCATCCTTGTCTCTTGCCATTAAGTATCTCACATTTTATGCTATAAAAAAATCCACAGTCCAGAGATAAAGCTCTTTCATGTCTGAGTGGCCTGACATATGCTGGCCAAAAATGCCTCCCTCTCCCCCATATGTATTTGAGAAACTCCCATTCATATAGCTCATCTTGGACAGCACATGGTCCAAAAAGTCTTTCCCAAGTTCCGTCCCATGCTCAGGAACCCCTCTTCCTCTGGGCACTATACCTCTTCACTGTGGGTATGTTACACTGATGAGAAACACTGTAACTGAATGTCCCTGGCTTTCAGTCCCTGGCATGCTGCCTTGTATGTCTCTGCACCTGAAGCCATCTATTAAACTGCGTGCTAATCCCTTCCTAACTATCCATCAGGCACTATGCTAGATTTGGAAACCCAAAAACCTAGGCTATATACCTGCCCTGAAGACACCTACAGGCAAGTGGGACTCAACCCCACCCTCTTCACCTGTCCCTTCTTACACATACAGGTGATATCACAGAAGCATGTATATCATGCAAGAAGGCTGTCACATATATGCTTAGTGAGCAAATAAACTCCTAGTGCTCATGTGAGAACAGCTGGAGCTTCAGGTACTAAAAAACAATAATCATGTGCATCTTGCTTCTTAAGTATCTAGAAAATATCCCAATTGCACAATTCATCACTACTTTGAAAAACGTTTTGGAAAACATAATCAATTATCACTTGAGCAATGAAAACTAAAGTACCAACCTAATAAATGTATAGTTGTGGTGGTATATCTCAAGTCCTAATTTCAAATTAAACATTAACAATCAACCCAGAAAGTTTTATGAAATAAATCTAAGTCATGAATATTGATGCACATTAAAAAATGTAACCACAACATTATTAGTAGCTATTGAAAAAATAGTGATCCCGATAAAATATTTTCTACACTTTCATACTGTTTAGTAAATATTTGATGGTGATAAGGTCTTCGAATCTTTTTTTTTTTCCTGGCCTCTTCTTCCTGGTAGCCTTTTCTTCCACTACAAATAACCTATATTCCTTTAAATGCTGTTTAAGAAATAGGCATCATGATTAACCATCTATGAACACAAGAGTCATTTATTGAGAAGGTATGAGTATCAAGGGTTATAAAAAACAATGGACCATTGTTTATTAGGGGCAGGCAGATTCAAATAGATAACATAATTATATGATATAGGAACTGTGATAAACTGACACCTCTGAACAACAGGGTATGTGATCTCTCGGAAAGAAACACAATATTTCATAAGCCTGGACTGGACCTCAAACGGGCCAGCCTCAAATCTACTGCCAGGCACTATGGAAGGATATTCCAGAAAAGAAGAAAAGAAAGGGAAAAAAGGCAAGGCTCCATCTCCAGGAGCTCTAAATAAGAGAGACACAGACACCACCGAATCTGATGCAGGAGCAGATTGCGGAGAGTGCTATAAAAAGAGCCCCACACCGTGTGCTGGGGAGGCTGGGAGGGAGAAGCTTCCTGGGAGGAGTCTGGGCAGCAGGCAGGGGAGGCGGGTTGCAAGCAGGCTTTCAAGCAGATCCTGGCTTTCACAGGGGATGCTAAAGTGATGTGGGGTACATTAATTGTTCCTGTCATACTCAAAATGACAGCCTTTTCAGCACCTCAGAGGCCTGGAAAGGAAGCTCAGTGTTTCTGTGAAAAGAGCAGATTCCCCTCCCCACCTGCCCTGTGTGTGTTGATGGGGTAGATTGGGAGGAAGGCATATGAACAAACTACATCCCTAGCTCAGAGAGTCTGGGAAATTCAGATTTAAGTCCTCCTCACCCCAGTAGCTTTGGAAGCTGGGGGGGACATAATGAAGCCTGCTTTGGAGGGCCACCTTCCTCGCTGTAACTGCCACACTGGTCTCACTAGGGCCTCGACACAATTATTTCTTTCCTACCTCATGATTTCCTTGGGCCAAAAGCTATCTTTTCTGCTGAGCTTCCCCATCTGGCTCCAACTTTACAAATTTTTCGACTAACATCACCAATAGTCAGTATATTCTCTTCATCTAATTCTGGGCATTGTCAAGCTCAGAATATTACCAAATGCACTGTCACTACCAGTAGCCTGTTAAGCAGCTGTGACTCTGGAGACAGCCTTGTTTTCAGAGATGAACAGTGGAGCACGAATACAGTTAAAATCTGAGGGACAGCAGCTGATAAGATGTCATAGCAACTGCAGGGAAAACACGCTGCATAGGGCGGGCGGAAATCCATGGCCGCCAGGCTCTTCTCTTCTGGGATCTAAACCCACATTCTGATTTTTTGTCTATCACAGACTTCCGTTACTCTCTGGTGTCCAAAAATGTCTGATTATGTTAAAACTTCCAAATGTACCACATTTTTCAAAGCCTGTTTTTTTCCAGTGTTACTGAGATATAACGGACACACAGCACGCACGGTAAGTTCAAAGTGCAAAGCCTAATGACTTGACTTACACATACTGTGAAATGATTAGCACAGCAAGTTTAGTGACCATCCACCAGCTCACACCAAATGCATTGCATTTTGCAATTTCTCGCAGGACCTAAGTCAGGGCCCAGGACTCTGCTCCTCCAGCTCCAATGAAAGACAACCTGAATTCCAGGTAATGCAAAAGCAAACATTTCCTGGAAGCAGCTTTCAGCCCCCCCTGTGATGGTTCCCTCCACCACCCAAGCTCCACTTTCTGTGTCCCTGGCACACACCTCAAGTGCTCAAATACATCCTGAGTTGCAGTTATTACATCGCTACACATCCCTAAAACAACCGCCTCCTTTGTGGCTGACCATAAACTTCTCACTTTAGTTTGGCCCCTGCAAGCCAGAGGGGTGAGGCTTGGTTGAAGCCTTCCCACAAGAAAACCGTGGAAGTACCCATCCACGCCTCACACGGAACTGAGCCCTTGGAGTTGGAGCTAAAACATGTTTTCACTAGAAACTGTGGGCTGGTAAAAATCCATGACCCCACGGGAAAGCATGGCGTCGAAGAAAACAGCAACTCTTGTAATTCTGGCTGCAGGGACAGCAGACTCCTTCACTTGTCTCCTATTTGGACGGCATTCTTACGTCCCCAAAGGATTCTCTTTGCAAATTCTCTTTTTCTTTTCAAATGTCACTTATTTCCTAATAGCCTGCTTTTAAATATGCCCTCTGACATCTTAGCCAATAATTTCCAAACCCGTTTGACACCGTCTTAACGTACTCTTATTATTCACTAAGTAAACAGGCCGATTCCAACTCTGACCTATTTTCAGTCACTGTTGGGAACGAGAACAGGAGAAGGTGCGTGAATGTTAAGGTCTAAAGGACTGTTCAACTTCCCCTAAGGGAAAATGTTTCATTATTTAGAACTTCCTGTATATAACCCATAACCCTCTCTTTCCAATTCTCATACTATTTACATATTAGGTATTTCATCACTTTATAGTCGTGAAAATCAACAAACCAGCAAGCCCAGAGGAAAGAAATATCTCCCAGTCTGGCTTAGAGAGTTAGTTTGAGTAAGAGGGTGGAGCTAATGAAGATAATAAAAATATTAGCTAGCATTTGTTGAGCTCTTATGTTCCAAACACTATTCTAAGTGTGTTATTTGTACCAATCTAATCCTCACAGAATCTGAGAATATTACTATTCTCATTTTACAGACAAGTTAATTGAGGTAGAGAGCCATTAATAACTTGCCCTAAGTTACACAGTTTATAAATGTTAGACCTGGGATTTGAACCTGGCAGTTGGCTTCTAGAGTTAATGGTCTTAATATTATGTTATTCTGCCTCCCTTCAACGTTTAGTGTTTATTCCAGAGCAAGGTTTTTACTCTTTTGCCATAGATTGGCTTGGTGGGAGCAGAGAGAAGGTTGATTCCCTGAAATGATATCAAATTGGGTAGATAAGTACATAATCACTTTTCTGAGGACAGAGTCTACAACTTCCATCAGAATCACGAAGGAATCTGTGTCCCCTTCCTCCAAAGTTCGGAATACCTTATTGACTTGATAACCCCTCCTATTTTAGTGGGTGCTTATTTATTGGGCACCTGTAAATGAAACACATTGGTTAAGGAACTATTTAATATGTTCAGCAATTGATCCCCTAGTAAAGAGCTCACCTACAATGACCTCCACTTAAAGCACAACTTGTATTTCAACAGATTTTTTTTAATCCTCACCTGTGGGTATATATTTTTTATTGATTTTGGAGAGAGAAGAAGGAAGAGAGAGAGAACAGAGAGCCAGAGAGACAGAAACACCTATTGGTTGCCTCCCATACACATCCCAACTGGGGACAGAATACACAACCTACGTATGTGCCCTGACCGGGAATCGAACCTGCACCTTTGGTGTATGGGATGATGCTCCAACCAACTGAGCCACCTGGCCAGGGCTCAACAGATTTGTTTTAAAAATTGGGGAGATACTTTAGGCAACAGATACAACAACTGACAGATGTATTTATAAGGTAGCCCATAAAAGT
Source organism: Macrotus californicus (assembly GCA_007922815.1). Lineage (NCBI taxonomy): Eukaryota > Metazoa > Chordata > Mammalia > Chiroptera > Phyllostomidae > Macrotus > Macrotus californicus. The sequence goes on along the minus strand of VMDR010006883.1, from coordinate 32,407 downwards.
CAATTCATTCACAGTGTGACTACAGTCAGGTGGTAATGGTGCTAGGGAATGCTGCTGCTCTCCAAGCTCACCTTGTCCCCTGAGATGCCCCCGTATATATATAGTGTGTGTGTGTACTCTGGCCTCTGTTTCTTATCCCTTGCACACTGAGTCCATTACACTGGTCATGCTGCCATCAGAATTTTTGCTGGATAACTGAACTTTACATAGTCCAAAAAGATACCAGTCTTTTCTTCCAAAAAAACTTCCCTGCTGGGTGCCATCCCCTGGTGCTGCCATGATTATAGATGCACGTATCCTCCATGCTTATAGCAACTGGTTTGAAACCCTGGGTACACAGGTGTGTTTCCCCCACTGGCCTGTGACACCAGAGTGGGTGACCTTGCCTTAAACATCTCCAAATGCTCGGAACCCAGGACAGTGCTTTCTACAGAAGATACACCATTGCATTCTTGAAATGAATGGGAACCTACTGGTATGTGTAATGAACAGTTCTAGAAGAAAAAGCTCCAGAAGTGCAGGTTGGGATGCTAGGAACACACTGCTGTCTGCAGCCTAGCTCGCCCTCTGGTACATGGTGGGTGTTTAAAAACGGGCAAGAATCTCGTGAAGCAGGAACATGCACTTCTCAATTTTCAAGTTATTACTGGCAACACCTACCACTCAGTACAAGACCTCAGAAGACTAGAATGGAAAATTATGGGGAAGTTGGCACCTTTTGCTAGTCTAGCTCATGACACCTCATTTTCAACCTTCTTCCAGCCCCAAATTTGTTCAGGTTACCTATTCTGCTGCAATTGCCACTGACAACTTTTGACCAAAGTAGTGTTTATCTTGTGCCTTAGCCCTCTCAACACACACCCCTTCTGCACTCCCCCACTGATCCCCATTGTCCCCCTACCACGCCCTTATTCAAACTGGACATGGACTGGTCCTAGCACAGATCTCAATCAGAGGTACAAGTTGGCAAGGTTTTTTTTGTTTTTTTGTTTTTTTTTAAATCAGGGAAAGAAAGACAATGTAAGCTTTGGGAAGCAAAGAGAGATGACAATAGAAGAGGCCTAGATACAGAATATCCTAATGCAAAAGAAGGGAAAGCTTTAGAAATGTGTCTGAGGATGCTGTAAAGAATTACACTTTCTTCCTCCTCATGTGACCCAAACTTCCAGTTTGGTTTCTCAAATAGCTGATGTTCACCTTGAAATGCAAAGCACATATTACAGGGGAGAAATATGCTCAGGCCCCTTTTTATTCTTGTTTGTAATTTTCCTTGACTTTTAAAATCCTCTTTTTCGTGTTTGCAGGTAACCAGTCAGCTCGTAGATTGAAAATGTCCATGCACGCCAGGGCCCGGACATCAGCAAGAACTGTGCAGACCTGCCTCTTTTCTGCCTTTTCATCTCCCTCCTTCCTGACAACGACTGTACAAAAGTTAAGAATGTCATATATGGTGGCTATGAAAGGACACGGCCCTTTTCATACAAAATAGGACACAGGAAATCAGGTCAAACTACCAATTCCTGGAGAAGAATCATGACATTTTAAGAGTCGGGCAGAACTTAAGAGGGCTGCCCTTCTCCACTCCAGCCAGTTTCTCTAGGCTACTTCCACACACTGTGCAGTGTGTCCTACAGAACAGTCGAAAGGCGGCTGTTAAGTACCGCAGGTACATGATATTGGGGACACCAGCCTGGTTCTCATCAGACAGTCACTGCAGTCTGTTTTTTCTTTTTGACATCAGTGCAGATATGCCATGTCCATGGATCCTACCACCAGGTGCCACATTTCTATCAGGCTCTGAAGAACAAATTTCCTCTCCTTGATCTTTTACTTGGAAGCTCAAGGTCAAGGTTTTCAGCAACTTGGTTTAAAGTTTTCCATACTTCAGTTCTTCATATTTCTTACTGGGCTGCCAGCTGGGGCCAGAGACTGCTGAACGTAATCACTGGCAGGGACCTGGGCTTATTTGCTCTTCTGAAGTTTTAAAGACTCTGCTTCACAGGGAAAAAGATTTATAACTCAGAGGCAAAGGAAAAATCTGACCCACAGCATTAAAACCCTTGTAGGGAGGCAACGTACCCGTGGCCAGCCCCTCTTCACCATGGCAAACACACAATTTCCCTCTGCAACCAAAAATCAATTTTCTGGGCAAGAAAAGAAATCTCAGTGGATCTGAACATTTGTGGGTTAGTCCAACTAACAGCAAAGCTTTGGGCTGAAAATAACCTGAAACCCCTTCCATAGACTCACCTGCATGAATGCACATGCCTGCTTCGCAACCCCTCCCCCCTCCATCATCCCTTCATTAGCATTTGCTCTTCTGGCATAATTCTTCTGAGTTACAGCTTATATTTCAGTTTGGCGTACTCTCATTTCTGGACATGTCTTACTTTTTTTTTATTCTCCTTTGTTTAATTGTATTTTTTCCATGGCCATTTATCCCCCTTTTGCTCCTCCCACCCCGCAATCACCACACTGCTGCCCATGTCCATGAGTCCTTTTTCCTTTTTGCTCCATAAACTTCACATATGGCTAGACCTCCTGAGTCTCCAATCTGTCTCCTCTGCTTCTTTCCTTTGTCCTACTTCTGGACCTCACCACCCCTCATCCAAACCACTGCAACAAGCCCCTTAACTGATTTCATTGCCCTCAGTCTGTTTCGTCACCAAACCTCACCTCTCACAGATTTCTAAAACACAAAATAAAATCTGATCGACTTTAACCCTGTCCTTCAGCAGCTCCCCATCACAGACAGAGTACATTCTATGCTGTGGCCTACCATTTCTCAGCAAATCACAACTTGAACCTTCTCTGCTTTTTCCTTCTTTTTCTGCTACCTTCCCACAAGTCGTGTAGAAACAAACACACAGAAAAGCCTAACCATTGCCAGAACCTTCATACCATGGCCCTTCTTGTCTCTGGGCTTTGCACGTGCCCATGTTTCTCTCTGGAATTCTCTTTCCCACTTTTTCTGTCTATTGAACGTCTTCACTTCATTTAAGACGAACTCAGATGTCACTATCCAGTGAAAGCTGCCTGTGCTGGCGTCCCCAGTGGCCAGATGTACTCTACCCTGTTTTCCAATAGTGCTTTTCATAACCCAGTTTTGTCACCTCAACCACAGCACTGTAATTCTTTCTTGACTTTATACTTCACTGTACAGGAATTTCTTTTATGGGCAGGAGCTATGTTAATGATGCTATTCCCAGGGCATAAAATAAAGCCTGATACATACCAGATTCTTAATTATTTGCTGAATAAATAAAAAGTACTGTGGCATCCAAAACACTACAGTTAGAAGCATGTGAATAAGAGTCCTAAGATATCTCTGATAAAGAGAATGTTGATGATTATCTCAGGGAATGTAAATGGTTTTCTAAATATTGAAACTGTGAAACACACTGAATTCAGTAATGACCTTTGCTCTTTTTTGTGTTTCATACTGCTATGTCGGATCTTTCTCGTGCATTACACAAGAGAAGTTCATTGAGGACAGGGACCCAAAATATCTCATTCAGGCTAGTAGTACAGCTGCTCCAATGCTATTTTCTTACAAAGAGACTGGCCAGGAAAATGCTGAAGCTGTAGTTCACTTTCCATGCTTACATCTTTCTTCCCTGAATAGTAGGTGTTCTGCATACACCCTCTCAACCAGGTTACAAGCTCTTTGACATGAGGAAGGTAGTCCCAACATGTTTGTTCCTGGGAGAATGCCTTGCGCACAGTAGATACTCAATAAATACCTGATGAGTGACTTAGAAAACATTAATTCAGCAAACACTGAGAGATTTAAAAATAGCTTTTGAAAGTGATTTTTCTCATTCTAAACTAAAAGGCTTCACTTTACAAAATGAACTCAGTAGTAAACTCGTTGTGGCAAGCACGCATTGGTAAATATAGCTGAATACAAAAACGGGGGGCTGACTTCTTCGGTACCTGGGCATGGAGCACACACATGGATGTGAGGCTGCATCTTTTCTGCCTATCAGGCTAGTACCCTAAGTGGCTTTACGTGGTGCTGTTAGGGAGGCACTACTTTATCTTTTGAAATATCTCCCAATAAATGCCTTCTACCTGAGAGACTGTGAATGGGGTGCAGTAAGGGAGATTGGAATTGAGTTCTTTGAACAAAGTTCTGTGAGAACTGAACTCCAAGATCACGGTTTCATTAGCTCCGTGAACCTGTGACAGGCCAGGCCACCTTTGTCAGATGCTGTTTTCACCTGTCAAGTTTTAGACAGCAACACAGGACATAAAGAGAGAAATGACAAGGGCAAATGAATTTGAAAAGAAGGTTAAAATTAAGAAGAAATTTGGAGATACCCAGAAACACGGAAAGAGGCTAACATTATGCATCCATAGAAAGGAGATCACCTAATTGTGGCAAATCTCACATTTAATTTAGAGTTGGAGGAGACACAATTGGAAAACTAGAGGGAAATTAAGAAAGCAGGGACCAAAGGAGCTTCCAAAGGGCTTATCTAGCACATATCTGTGCATCTGCTCAGGGTGGGCATTCTAGATAGAACGATCTATCTAGAGACACAGTTTGTTTTCATTGTGGTCTCTTGTTGCTCTAAATTCACTAGTTCCATTGCATTACTGCAGTCCTTTTACTTTTGGGGGGTGTGGTATGGGGAAGGAGAGAGGCTGATACTCAAGTATAAGGGGTAATGGAGGCCTAAGATTGAAACCTAAAGATGTTTGGCCATAGTGAAAGGTAAACTGAAATGGCTTTTGGAAGGGATTCTGTTCTAGCTAGATAAGTGTCCTCCATGTCTTTGGGGGTAAGAAGCCAGAGGAAATGAAGAGATAAGAGGAATAAACTGAATACTTCTGTGGGTCTGGGGTCCCTCCTAGGATAGAGAGTGATAGAAATTCTACCAGAGAGAGAGAACTCACATCTACCAGAGAGAGCTGTCTTGTCTACAGAACCCAGAGGAAGGCCTCCCTCAGTGGTTCCCAACCATGACTGCGCGTTAGAACCTCCGGGAGCTTTTAAAACACCTAGCGGACTCCGGGCGCTCCCCCAGAGAGTCTGATTTAATTACTCTGGGCTGGCAACAGTATTTTAAAAAGCTGCCCAAGTAATTAAGTACAGCAAGAGGTGAGCACTAACCACTGGGCTAGATAAATAAAGAGATATGGGTGTAGGGGAAAGGAAATAGATGAACTCACTTTCCAGTCCTTCCCGTCAGAATTAGGCAGTGTTTCTGAAAGTGTCACATGTTCACAGGTGGTTCCTGTGATGGGATTTGATTTGATGGCACATGGATGAGCCTTTTTGCATCTGTATACATATATATTGGGTTGGCCAAAAAGTCTGTTTAGTTTTTTTCTGTAAAATAAAAGACACATTCTTCATTTTCACCAATAACTATATTGATTTGGATATTTTGAGTATGTTGGCTCTCTTCGACTATTGGCTTCTAGTGGGTAGAGGCCAGGGATGCTGCTAAACATCTTCCAGTGCATGAGACAGCCCAACAGCAAAGAATTATTTGGCCAAAATGTCAACTGTACCAAGAAACTTTGCAAAACACTTTTAACACATTCGATCAGTCACAGCACCTTCTCCATACACTGCACAAATCTTTTTTGCATTTCAGCTGTATTTTTACCTTTCCTGAAATTATATGTTGAAAATGTTGCATATTTCCTTCCATCTTCAATATTAAAATGGCTGCACAAAAATTCACCAATTTTGATAAGTTTTTAAAATATGCACACTGATATGACAGCTGTCACAATGCAATCTAACAAAGTTGTTTCTAATGAAGTTGAAGACAATTAAGCACTACTAGAGCCATCGTATGGAAAAAACTAAACAAACTTTGTAGCCAGTCCAATAGTTCTGTGTATGCATATGTTTCTTTACATATATACATACATATGTAAATACATAAGTATATACTTGAATAAATACTAGAGAAATGTAACCAACATATCAAATTTGAAAATTCACATCTATTATTGCTTAGGATGAGGCTAAGGTAGGCACTGAAGTTTAGAAAGTGACTCTATTTAAGTCTGTAAATTCTAGTACAAGCGAAATGGGGATGGGGCAAAAACTTCTGAAAGAAGCAGGCAGACAGCTGGAATCTGGGGAACACAGAGTTGAAGTAGCCTGGAACCTCCACAATCTTTCTCCCCAGATATTCACTGTTCTCAAGAGTCTCTCTTCGCACAGCAGTGCAGTGAGCCGGATGCCATCTACCCCCCACGCTTCTCACATGGATGCCTACGCCTGGTACGAAGCATTTACTTGCTTCTGAGCTGGGCTCCGATGCGAACCAGCCTCTCCTAGCCTCGCAGTCACGATCCGATTACTGATGTCATAGCCTGCAACTCACTTATCTCCTTTTTCAGATTCAAATCTGAGCTAAACTTAACTTAGGGTGCCCTAGCCACCTTAGCATAATAGGGCAGAAAACCAATGCTCACAAGGTGTTCCAGCCCCACGAGCACAAAAGGGAAACCGAAGCGACCCAAATGCAGGTTATGCAAACTCAAAAGGAGGGGGTGAGGGGAGAGAGATGAAAAACCCAAACGGAGCAAACAAAACCAGCCCGCAGAGAGGCGCTGACACTTTCACTCTATTTGTAGTTCTCAGGGCATGATGAAACTTCGCGTTGCCCAATTTATGTTTGCAAATTTCCCCCTGGCCAACAAGGAGCTTCAAAAAGCTTCCAACTCCGTGAAGTTCCTCTGAAAAAAGTTCCAGTCTCCAGCTCAAGCAGGCGCTACGACAGGCCAGGTGACCTCACCTTCACTTGGGTGCTACCGAGGTGCTCAGACAGGTAAACCAAAGAAGAAGGTGCAAAAGGCAGGCCGAGGAACTTGACAGCCCCGTTTGTGCCTTTCCCTCCCCATTCTCACGCCCACTTGATTAGAAACTGCCAAGGGCACCTTACCTACTTCACTTTCTTCCTGCCCTGCCTCGGGTGCCCTGCTCCTGTCCCCAGTCCAAGGGGCACTCACAATGGCAAGAGGGGGAAATGCCCAGGTCTTCAGCCCGCTTTCCACAGAGTGGCAGCCCCCTGGTCACCAGTCATCGGCTACACCTTTGCACCACCCAACAAAATGGCAGGTTAGCAACAGGCAAGGCCGAGAGCGCCTGCTCTGGCTCTAGCCAAGTGTGGCCGCTGGCCAAGCCTCCGGGGGTCTCTGATGGCTCCCTCAAACCCGACACTCTTCTCCCAAAGTCCCCAAACGTCGGTCCCGCCGGACCGCCTGCTCGTTCTCGCGGAGCCATTTCTATCGCCAGCGGGGGCGCAGGTGCCAGCGTTAACAGGTGCCAGGCGAGAGGGCCCGGGCGGCGGCGCCGCCGTCCAGCTTCCTGCCGCGCTGGGCTCCTATGGGACCCCGGGAGGCGCACAGGAAAGGCCAAGTTAAAGGGAAGGGAGCTGGGGCGCGCGCAGAGGGAGACAGCACCGAGATCAAGGATGCTGCTGCTAGTCCTCGCTTCGCAGGCGCGACCCTCGCCGCGGTTGCCCCACTTACAATCTCCAGGCAGACGAAGGCGCCCGAATAGGTCCGCAGGATGTCGGGGCCGGCTGGCAGGGTGACCCGAGGCGCCGGGAAGGACACGGCGGGGTTCGGGGGCGGCACGACAGGCGCTCCGCCGGCCGACATGCTGCCGCTGCCGCTGCTGCGTCTCCGCGCGCCGCCACCTCCCTCCGCCCGCCTCCACCTCCCGGGCTCCCGCCGCGCCGTGGAGCTCCGGTCTTTGCGTTCGGGCGCGCCGCGCGGAAGGGGGTGTGGCTGCACTACCCTGGGCCTCGCGCGTCCCGCCCCGTCACGTGGATCCAGGTGAGCGCGCCACAGCCCCGGAGCCTGTGCGGGTCACGTGCACAGGTGCGGCCTCTACCTGGCACGAGCCTACCTGCTCCGTTTTCTGTGTCCCCTCTGTGGACCAGCGCCCTGCCTTCCTGGATCCTCTCAACGCCCAGTCCCACGGCTGTGCTCGTTTTTTATTCCTTCTATTCCTCTTCCTAGTCCCCGCCTGCTCTCGTCCACTTGTCTTCCTCCACTCTCACAGCTCCCTACTCCACTTTCCCCAGTTCAACTGCAAGCTGATCTTGGAGCTGTGAGTCAGAAGGTAAAATCAAGGTCACCAGTCACACCTAAAAATTGGAGTGGATCTGCTTTAAGTGGGACTTCAGTGGTAAATTCCAAACATCAGGACAGTGTTGCGCGTTGGAATCAGATGGCTCAGCTCCAACACCTGTTGGCGGTGATGCTGGGCAGGCAACCTGCTGCTTTGCGCGCCAGTGGTGCAATGTGCTCATCAGTGAAACACGGATGAGGGTGTCTACCTGGTACGGACGCCCGGATTACAGTGGGATACCATGAGAAGAGTTTAGCGCATACTAAGGGCTCCTAAAACGATAACTAACACGATGACTGCTAGTTTTTGAATGTTTACACACACATCACATTTTTGTGGACCTATGATGTTGCAGAGGTGATATTTTCCATATAATACTTTAATCATTAATTTCACTTAAAAGGGATTTTTAAAAGTCTATGTGTGTGACACGGCTGGTGCTTGCCAGAGGGGTGGGGGTTGGGAGCTGGGTGGAGAAGGTGAAGGGATTAAGAAGGGCAAATTGGTAGTTATAACATAGTCATGGGGATGTAAATAAAGTATAGCGCAAGGAATATAGTTGATAATATCTCAGTAATTATGTATAGTGCCCGGTGGGCCCTGGGAATATGCACAGGAACACTTTGTAAAGTATGTGATTGTCTAGTCACTACGGTGTGCGCCTGAAGTCAACATAAAGTAATACTGAAAGTAAATTGACATAAACAAACAAACATACAAACAAAGTCTATGTGTGCTTTGAACTTCCTGTCCTGGTTTATCCCTGTTTTAACCTTTGGTTTTAATGTCAACATTTTGTAAGTGAAATAAAGGAGATGAGATTAATATTCTCAAAGATCGGCTGAAGAGGAAACAACACTCACCAGCATATACCTGTGGACCAGGTTGGAAAAATATTAGCTGACTTCATCTGGCCTTCTCCAAGTTGAAATACTGATCTTGTCGGTCAGGTTTAGCCTTTGAGGGACTGTTTACCACTATGCGCTATTCAGCAGATTTTAGTCATTCTACCTCTTTATTGTTTTATAAACGAAACTCATAGGTGTGGTGGCAGCATCCAGGTGAAAACCACGAGACAGGGTGTGGGTGAAACCTTTTGAAGCTACACCTTCCTATCTTTTCCACCTCTTAGTCATTTCTTTCTAATATTTAATGTGTGGTATTTATTTAATAGGACATGTAAAGTTTTCTGAACTGATTTGTTTCATCAGTAAACGCCCTCTGTGTTCAGACCCCAACTGGTAGGAAATAATCTTTCTGTCTGTTTTATTTTATTTTCTGCCTAACATTTCTCATGGGGCACCTAAAGAATGTTGAAAGGACCCTGGCAGGTGTAGCTCAGTTGGCTGGAGCATTGTGCCATAAACTGAAAGTTTGCAGGTTCGATTCCCAGTCAGGGCACATGCCTAGATTGCAGGTTTGGTCCCGTGGTTGGGGCACGTACAGGAGGCAACTTATTGATGTTTCTCTCTCACACAGATGTTTCTCTTTCTTTCTCTTTCCCTCCCTTCCTCTCTCTCTAAAATCAATAAGCATCCCCTTGGGTGAGGATAAGAAACAAAGAATGTTCAAAGGGAACATTCAAAACCTCTACAAAAAATTCTTGTTGGAGATGCTCAGTAGTTATAATACCCCCACCCCAAAATGTTAGTGAATAAACTCAAAATGGCTTTGGAGTTTTTAGAAGTGCTAATGACCCAGAAGAGCCTCAATTGTCATTGTTTTAAAAATTGACACCAAGGGGAAAATTTTTCACTGTGCGCCTTCCAACATGCTCCTTGCTATAATACCATGTGTCCCTGATCGTCCTCAGCCATCCTGCTTTCCCTCTTCTGCCTGCATTCACAGTGATGAGTGGAGCAAAAATAATTGTCATTAAGCCCCCTTCTGTTATTGTAACATATTATTTACTTGTAAACTGATTCCTCCCTGGAATAGTTTCCCTCTTATGACCACTACCTGAATCTGTTTTCTCTTAATAATACCACTTGCCTTCTAATAAAGGCCACACCTCTGGAATCAAAGGAAGAAAAGTACTCATTCCCACTCCGCTCTCCCACTCTGTCTCTTCCTCTACACAATTGACCTTGAGCTTTGAACAGTTTCACCTTCCTGCTCTGTATTCATTCTGTTCTCATGGTTTACTGGCCTCCAGCACGACTCTCACCTTGCTCTCAGAGGCCCTTCAGACCCCACTTTTTGGAATGTCAATATTCATATTCATGGCACTTTCAATAATATTGCCTCACAACGTCTGGACCACCCTTTTACTTGGGATTTTGCTACTGCCATTCCCTGAACGCTGACATTCTCCCTGATGAATACATCCTGTCCATCTAACTCTCCTTCACTCTCAGCCCGTTGGACTCCAGCCTTTTAGTCTTTCCTTGTTCTCTCATTGGCCCCATCCTGGCTTTTCTGGCTTCCCTATTCATGCTGTGCTCCTGGGAAGGCATTTTATAGATGCTGGTATTAGTCCCAAGGCTTGCCTCCCATCTTGTACTTTACTATAAACTTACCCACACTGCCCCATGTATTCTTCAGCTTGGGTTCCACCCACCATCTACATCCGCCCTCTTTGATTCTGCTCTCACATTGTTCAGAGTTGCTGTAAGAATATCATAATCAGGACTCTTGTTTCCACTATTAAGTCATACTATCTAACCTCAGCTGGGCCTTAGAGATTCCCAGTTGTCATTTTCTTCCACCTCCCCTTCCTCCATTTCTTTTCTTTGACATTTAATAGTTTCTTTCACTTTTCCCATTTTTATGCCTGGCACAGTAGATAATATGTCCAATGAATGAAAGCAAATCTAAACAATTCCAACCTTCCCTACTTTCTTTTACTTTACAAGAAATTTTAGGACATCAAACCAGTATGACTTGTTCCATTGAAAACAGGAGCATCAGTCCAGTTATTCAAAACAAGCATGTGGGCATTTCTCTTGGCATCTTCTCTCATGGCACATATTTACTCAGTTATTATGTCTGGCAGTTCTGCCATCTTATTGCCTAGGATATATCCACTTCTCTCCTTTCCCACCATTCCACTCTATCTCGGGATACCACCCCTTCCCACAACGAATACTCCAACAGCCTTGTTTCCCTCCATTGTATTCTCTAGACTGCCATCAAAATGATTTCAAAACACAAAGTTGACCACTGTCTCTCTTCTACTTATTGGTCCCTTACTGTTCTCAGGATCAATTTCAAATACCCTGGAATGCATTCAAGGTATTTCTGGGGCATAGCTTGCAAAGTCCTATTAACCCATCTATAATTCCAATAACTCTCCTGCTTCCAGAACTTTACATATTCTCCTCCCTCCAATGGAACCTCCTTGCACTCCTGCACCGCACATCTGTTTCCTGGATACTTCCTTTGGGTCATAAGGGCATTTTTGTATGGCAGCTTTTCTCTGGTCATTGAAGAGTGTGTAGGGTCCCCTCCCACTCAATGTGTTTCCATCATTTTATGTGCTTACTCTGCAGAGAACATCTATTCTACTAAAGTGAAATTTTATTTTCACTTGTTTCCTATCCCTTCGCTAGTGGTGTGCAGCAGGATATTAAATTGAAAAGTTCAGTGGAGGCACTAAGAGATGATAGATAGCAGATACCAATGTGAGCTGTGAATCAGATCACCAGAAGTTTTAAAGTGGGCTGATTCAGAACCGATCAGATAATCCATAAACCCTTCATTTCTATCAAGAATACGGAAAGCTTAGAAATGAGGGTTTGGAAAGAAGGTGATTTCGGGGAGAGCTGTGCTGGGAATCACACTTTCCTCTCCCCCTCCTACATTCCCTCTCACACATGGCAGGGAGTGCCTGAGATTTATTCATATTTTATAATAGGTGCTCGAGTAATATCGGCTGGTAGAATAAACTCCACATTTAAATTTATCTGCTTCATCACACTAATCTCCTCTTTTCTTCCTGTTTCATAAGAAGTGTTTCTTTCCTTATCCAAAGTTGAGCTCCATCTCAGCTTTTCATTATTTCTCCTTTGTACTTCCCTTAGGAAATTAATCCATTAATTTTCCCTTCTCTCTCTTCAATTTTTAATTTCTACTTTACACTCAATCTTTCCCCCCATGAACCTATTCAAGATTCCCTTATCATCAAAACAGTGGGAATAAAAAAAGAAATGTTTTATTCTTGCTCCAGGTGTTCATAAAAGGGTCATTAATTTGTTAATAATTGTTCTGTTAGGAGGATGAGATATTCTAGAAGTCTGGGAAACAGGCAGCAGAAAACCTTTCTGCTTAAAAGAAAATCCTTGAACTTCCCATCTAACAGAGGCTAACAGTGTATTGAGGAACTCCTCTGTTACATTCCCCCAATCTGTTGGAAGGTCTAGGCAGGCTATGTGTCAGTGATAAATTAGGATAAATGTGACTAAGAATGATATCCTGCAGACTCACCTCCAAACAAAGGAGCGAGCTCCATGGTAGCTGGCTACACCCCAGTCCTTAGGATGAGCAAGGGTTGGTCTCCAACCCTTGATGAAGGATTGATGCTTCCCCAGCCATAAACCCCGATGTTGCAATTACTGTTAGTTTGGTGTATCACATAATTGAAACGATAAGATCTGGACCCTAGTGTTCAGAGTAGAGACTATTTCCCACCATTCATGACCACTAAACTGGCAGGATACAGTTGAAGACAAGTTTGTAGTATATCACAGTAGGGATCACACTAGGGAGGAGCCAGTGCTTCTTGAGTCATGGAGCTTAAAGTTCACAGTTCCAGGTTGAGAGTCGTCTGAATCTTAGGTCTGGCCCTGCTACAACTAATGAGCAACTGGAAATCTACGTATCTGATGCTAATGTTAACTCCAATAGTTTTTCCCCAATAAATACTATTCTAGCTGACCTGTATGTAGGGTGTGTGCATGCATGCACACATATGTGTGTGTGCCTGTGTGTGTGGGTGGGTGAACATTTGCTCTAGTATTAAAGAATGTTAATCAGACCTTTGTGTAAGTTGTTTTAACTTGGCTTCTTTCCTTTTTAATGTGGGATCAGACAGTGAAGATTCAAGAGCCTTGAGTAGAAGGAAAATACTTTAAAAAAAAACTGGGTTTTATCTGAAGTGATGTAGGTAGGGTACATGTGGAAATCAGAGTCCCTGCCTTTAAATGCTTCTTCCCTGTCCATGGCTAGGATCCACCTCACAAAACCTGCTAATCTCCCTAGTTCAGTAACATGTTGTGGTTTCACCATCAAGCCAGTTCTTTAGACCTTCTTGCTTTGCTTGCTTTTCTATGATCTTATCTTAACTGCTCCTAGCCAGAAATTCAATTTCTGTCTGCCTAACTTCCACAGAATGACAACCTAGTTAGATCACATCTGTGTGGTTCCTTCTGCAGACTCACATGTTATCTCTTCCCTCTGCTCCACAGAACAGCCAGAACTCAAGTACTCTCCATACCTAGGATGGTGTCTCGATTCCCAACACGGCCTCTATCCAGCGGTGCGCTGCTAATTGGTTGACAACCATAACACGGAAGTTAGCTCTCATTTGTAGCACATGTCTATTTCCATGGTGCAAATATTTCCACTGTGGTGAATTTCCAACTATCAATGTGAAGTCACTGGAAGTGGAGTTATGAAGAGGTGTACAGCAATATATAGTATTATCCACTGTGCAGATACAACAGATATAGATAACCTCAAGAGCACAGAAAACAGGAAACTGGTAAAATAATTAGGAATTGTCAAGTAGTTGTTACCTTTACTATAGTATACTTTCCCTACTTGTAAGTTTATATAATTTAAATTTTATTAATGGGTCTGTTTAAAAAGCCGCCAGAAGGTTTCTCAAAAATTTGACAGTCAGCTCTCATGAGCTGGTACAGGCTGGTCCCAGAATACCACTGCCTCCATCCACCATTTGTCCAGGAAGAGGCAAGCGAAGTAAATGGTTCAAGGGCAGAATATGCCCACAAAATGAGTCAGTATGTGTTTTCCCCCAGACTGAAATTCTCTGGAAGATGTGTCTGATAACATGCCCCACACTCAAAACTCACACACAACGCTGTTATACACTAATAGGTATCAGAGGCAGAAAGGGTCACATGTGTGCAGCCCTGATGTGAAGCTCCCAATTATACTACTTGCAGTGGCTATGTTGTCCCCACTGAGCCACCAATGGTTGTGGGACTGAAGTAGAACATGAAAATGCATTTTACATGTCATTCCTAAGTCCCACTGCAAATCGGGGCTGCATGGACTTGGTTGATATTTTGATTACGTGAATGGGGATTAGTACCAATAATCTGAGTAAACTTGTTACAATTTCCCATTTGTCTATAAATTTACGTTCAAATGTATTTTTTCCAAAATTTATGTAAATATATTTAAATAATTCTCTTAAGACTTTCTTTTATTTCCAAATACAGTCTTTTCTCTTCAACTGGGCATTGCCTTAAAAAATCAGCAAATATCTTATTAAAAGAAGCTGGGACTACTAGAATGTTAACTCTAAAGTGCAATAATAAACACATATATTTAGCCTCTGTCTGTGAACTTTCCCTGCAGCCTCTCTATGCATTGTCTTTGGCTGTCTTTGGGGTTTTCCCAACCTGTGCACAGGCGGTGCGATCATTAGAAAGCAGGCTTCTCTTTAATTAAACATATTTTACTACAATAATTAGTGTGTTCATTAAGTGGAATTACCAATCATTTTCTTCTAGACATTGAATTTGTTTCACAGCCTTCAACCATCTCAGGAACCCTCCCACACAGAGAACTTATTAACCTTCTCTGTTCAAACGCATCCTCATCCGCACATTAATGAGCTCAGTCTTTCTTTTTTTCTATCACCAATATCATCTAGGGAGGCAATGTCACTCATTCCTTTTTGTTTATATGATGATGTAGTTGCAGGATTTTGTAGAAACTGGTTTTCAACTGTCGTTACTAATAAATACCACATGTATGCAGATAAGAATATGAACACACACATATGTGTATGCGTGTATTCAGTTTCACAGTGGCGGCATTTTGATAACCACTAGTGAATATAGTTAAAAATCAGTATCTATGAAATCCTGGAGATAAATTTTATATATGAGGTGAATATCTATACCTATATCTAATCAGTTACATAGTTTATATATGTGTGATATACACTACTTATAATGCATGTTATGTATGTCATATATGTAATTCTACATGGTCTATGTATATATGATGTATATGATATACATTACATATGATCTTTCTCTCTGTGTATACCATTATGGCAGTTACGCTTCTCTCTATCTTCTGTCATGGCAATGCATTATGATAGCTAAGCCAGGTATTTAAGTAAGATGCCTGGGTTTAGAGCCTGCTTGTTAGATGTGTGATTTTGGGCAAGCAACTTTACCTCTTTGTGTCCAAGTTTACGTTCCCGTGAAATAGGAACAGCAACAGCACCTTTCTCTGAAAGTCAGAAGGACTGCTAGCACTTAATCAGGGAGTGGAAACCTGCGCTGTTGTGGAATGGTGAACGCACTGTGGGAGTGTGAACTTACACAACTATGGGAAGAATCTGGGGGAGTGAAGGTCTGAAAAGAGCACAAAAATGCTAACCCATAGCCCTGACACGGGTGAATGAGCAGGGGGTTTCCAGAAGCTAGGTACACCCAGCTGCTGTAGAGGTCTGTGGAAGGCTCCTCGTGGCTGCGGCCTCTGTGAGTTCTCAGTGAAGACCCTTGGGTTTAGTCTGTGGCAGATTACCAGATAAACCACAGGATGCCAAGTTAATTTGAACTTCAAAGAAACAACACATAATTTTTTGGTATAGGTATGTCCCAAATATTACGTGGGACATACTTATGTTTTGCTTTGTATTTTTTAATGCTACTTATCTGAAAACTAAATTTAGCTCAATGTCCCTGTATTTTAATTTGCTGAATCTGGCCACCCTAGTCTTCAGTCACATTTGGTCAGCAGCGCCAGAAGTTGAGAGGGAGAGGTGGGCATGCACCAGGGAAATACAAGAATAGACTGGAACCCACCAGCACCTTAGTACCTGTCCCTCATCACCTCTAGCCAATGATGACCAGAGCATAAGGGTAGCCACTTCACTTCCACCTCTCAGTCCTCAGCCACATCTTTCCTGTGGCCAAACTTAACCTGGATATGTACCGGTAAGGGACCCCAGGAAATGGAGCTCCGGCTGAGCGGCATAGGCCAGCACTAAATCCTACACGGTGCAGTAAGTGACATCCTCACTGCATGCACCCTCTTACAGCAGTGCATACACAAAGCCCACATTCATAGAATGGCCATGCTTCAGTGTTACTGTTATTGTGTTGTTTCGGTTGTTTTAGCAATCCTGCTAGATGGAGAGTTGGGCTGAGGGGCTCATGGGATTTGATGAAGAGATGTGAGTCAGTGGTAGGAGCTGTAGCACAGGACTGAACTGGCAGCAAGAGTTTCTTTACTGGAACAAAAGACAACTTGGCCTTGTGAGAATAAAAGAGAGCTCCCTTGGGGCAGCCAACAGTTTCTCCCAGACAGGGACCGAGGCCGGAAGGGCAACCCAGTGAATACTGTGATAGCAATGGACTCTTGTGTGGGCTGATACCTTTGGTCCCATCTTAGGGCCTGTGTTGTAATGATTGCTGGCTACTTTCACATTGGTTTCTGCCTTTCATCTCTTCAGCGCAGGCAGGAGTGTTATAAAATAGGCTGTGAACAGGTTGTATGATGTTGTTTTAGATACATCACTCTAGATCTGGTATTCCTGGGTGGCTGTGGAATAGTCCTGACTTTGGAGATCTGTTTTCAGATGCCAGCTGTGCACCTTCCCACCTATGTTCCTGCAGGACCACATGGCCTCCATTGCCCCTTCTCACTGTACCAACAGCCTAATTTTGTTTCTGGAGAACTGCTTCCTGCCAGCAATGCAAAGGTCAATGTTCCTTGGCTTAGAGGTGACCATATGATCTGAGCTTGACCAGTTAGATTTGTGCTTCTAGGCATAGAGAGCAAAACCAGCAACAATGAAAAGCAGGGTTTGATTTACACTACCTGGGCAGCTGTGCCTAGACCACTGTAAGTTTCTGCCTCCAAGATCCTTGTTACCAGTGTGGGCCAGCAGCCTCAGTATTGCCTGGGAGCTTGTTAGCAATGCAGAATCTCTGGTCTCACCTCAGACCTACTGAATCAGAATCTGCATTTAACCAAGGTTCCAAGGGCACATAGATGATAATGCATCTCACACAAATGTTTGCCTGATGCATATGTTTTCTTTCTGACTTCTCAAGTGTCTACCCATTTAACTGCACTAGGGTAGGCTCTTATATGTGCCTCAGAGAATGAGTAGTACATTGGCCTCTGGTGCAGAGATACTGGAATGTTCATAAAATCAGTGTTTTCTGGCTTTCTTAGGACTTTACATTTCCTTGAATAAGCCACAACTCCCCCATCTCAGTCCAGGAAGCTTGGGTGGGATAATTCCATCCTTGCTTCTAAGGGTAAGAACACGGCAGGGCTGCAGATGATCTCCATATTCCAGTCACAAACCAAACCAGTCCTGGGAGATTCAGTCCCATGGCTGCTGCTGACTTGTTTGGGAGAGAGAACCTGTGGTTCTGCTGGATTGTTAGTCCTAAGGATTTTGTGAACCCAGTCATTCCAGCAACCATCTTGTGGAACTGGTAGTCTAGAAGCAAAGCCAAACAGAGAGGTAAACCGAGTCTGTAATGAGAAGAGAGACTGCATCACCATCATTTCGTTTGAGCTCCTGGGTCCAGTTTCCAGTTATGTGGGTCAGTACATTTCCTTCTGTTTGAGCAGGTGGGTTGGACACACATCTAAGACAACGTGAGGCCAAGCCCGAAGCCTGACCAACTTGACTGGTAAAGACACAATGGACCACTTTCAGATTCAGACAGTGTATTATTTATACAGAGAGCAATCAGGAGAGTACTCCAAAGCTGCCAGCTCCCCAGGTCTGTGTCCCACACACCAAAAAGGGTGGCATGGAAACAAAAGGAGCCAGATGAATGAAACACAAGCTGTGAGCTGCCCTGTTGCTGAGGAGTCCATTCTAGATGGCAGCTAAGATGGTTTATGTTCTGCATCTCTATTACGTTCTGAGGAGGGTGGAGCAAAGCCCCATACTGCCTCAGAAATCCAGGAGGGAAGGAGGGAGATAGGAGGGCAAGTGGTAGATGGCTTTCTAGTTGCTTCTTAGAGACCTTTGTTTTCTTGTGTTTCCAGAGAATCACAAGTTCTTCCAAGACTCAGAAGAGTGTGGTTCCAGCCTTGGCCTGTACAGATATATGCAGGCTCTCCAGAGCACATGGTGGAGCTTTCCCTCGAAGTCCGGAGTGATACATCCTCTTTAGTGAACACTTGTCACTATTTTTTGTCAGTAGTACAAGAATCTCCTTTCTAAGTTCAGGGTCTCCTCTGCACCTTGAGGTAGAACCCACCTCCCCAGTGCAGAAGCTAAAGCTGCTAGTTACTCTCTGATTTCCCCTGCGGTTTGGATTGGGCATGTTATGTAGGGTCCCCTATCAGATGTCCTTACTTCAGACGTTGACATGGAAATCATTGTCAAAATGAAGCCAAGACCACACAGAGTCTGTCCTGATGAGGGCGACCATCTCTGTAGCATAAATACCAGCAAACTTCTTGTGGCTGTGGAGACAGCAGCTCTAGTAACAACTTCCATTATTCGTGGAGTGAAATGGATGGCCCAGCCCCGTGGAGGCAGCAATGGTGTCTTCATCAGGGGTTCAGAACGACTTCCGGTGTTGTTCTGAGATGCATTGCTTCCCTCTATTCTTGGGCTCTCCTGGAGGTTCTCCAAGCAACTCAATAGCCTTCAAGAATACTGTTTTATGTTTAAAATGAGATAGTTTCTCTCAATTGCAAATAAGATTCTTAATGGATATATCTTCTAGGACAAATGTTCTATAATCTACCTGCCACCGATCACCTCCCACTTACCACTTACATTACTCAGGCATCCATCCGTTGGTCATCAAGCCGTCTTTACATGAGTCTTTACAGTCAAATTCTTCAAGATCTAGAGGAATGCATTTCTAATGATGACACTTCAGGTTTGATGAGAGAAAGTGTGTGATTAAAAATGATACCTATTCATTGGATAAAATATGGAAAACACATTAGAGTAGAAGAAAGTTATTCATCATTGTATCAGCCAATACATGTATTTTTGTCTTTCAGTCATTTTTCTATGCATATTTGCACAGTGGTAATAATAGCATCTAAACAACTTACTGCTTTCTTCTTTTATGAGATATCATAAGCATTTCCTATACTATTAAAAAAACTCATAAGAGATTACCTTGTGTATGTTTGTAGGCTGTTTTAAATGTTGCACTATTATAAACATCTCTTCTTTTGCATATCTTTGCTCATAAAACGTTTTTGTCTTTCAATTTCTTAGCATATATTTCTAAAAGTGATATTATCAAGCTGAAAGATGTGAAACTGTCTTTATACATAGATCAAATTGCCTTCTAAAAATTGCTAACTTAATAATCAAAATTATATTTTAAATAGTTACATGGCAAAGGCTAAGAAGAGATGATTCATAAAATAAGGACAAAATGGTCTAATAAACAGATGAAAATTGTTCAACCTTTAGGAATAAAAAATTAAACTATTTTGAGGTGAAGGTTTTTGGAGCTGTTTACATTTTATGGCTGTATCTGCCTAAGAAAGAGTCTGAGAGTTTTTGAGTGATGTATTTTAAGGGATGTATGGGGAACCTATTCATATGTGATGTGACCTGTGGCTTAGCTCTGGTCCTGAAAGCAGATACATGTGTGTTGGTGTGCAGGGAACATCCATGGATAGGTCTCCCATGGGGAATCAGGCATGCATTGTCCCTAGGCTGCTTTGAAACTTGCTCTTGCAAAAACTCCCTCACCTGGGATGGAGACAGCAGAAGTTTACTGTGATTTGTGCTAGACTTCCCAAGCATGAATGTAAACAGCTCAGCCTTCTCTCCTTTACATTTGTAAATGACCTTTCTCTTTGAAGCAACTGGCAACTTTCTTTCCTTTGTTATCTGTAAAAGGTATCCACCCAAAGAAACTTGTATATAGTTAATAAGAACCATCCTGGATGTAATGTACCTAGAATATCAATAAAAGCCTGTCGAGTCAGGGGTGGAGGCTTTTTTCTCTCTGAGAGATCAGCCACACATCCCTTTTTGCTCCACGGGATTTCTCTAGTCTGTGTGAATTTGTTCATCACTTGTCTGGGGATATAGGACAAGCATTCCACAACAACACGCGGTCCTGCTGGACAGGACTGCGACAGGGATGTCTTTAGGCTTATACCTATTTGTATCAGGTGCATCAGGCCCACACCTATCTGCTCTTTATTTATTCTTCCAATGACCTTGTGAGATAGTGACGGATTTGCCCCTTGCTAGTTTCTATCTCACTGAGTACAGTATGCCTGAGGTAAGCGGGACAGGATTTTTACAGCTATTTGGACTGTTACCATCTGACTTTCTTCTTGATGCATATTTGTGTGATTGCTTATTTCTTGATGTGTCTACTTTTTTCCCTTTACACTGTACATTTAAAATGCCATTTGTAGACACACAGAGCTTCTGAAGTTATCAAACTTCATATTTTGTACGGACATGTCTACTCCTCTTGGGTATCTTAGCAGCCTATAGATCTCTTTAAAGCAGAGGACACACTCTGGCGCATCATACTCGGCCTGAGGACATGTTTGCCATAAATATATAAACTTTTAAAAATAAATTGCCCATGTTTATAAGTTGTTAGATTTTATTTACAAGTTCAGATTTTACCTTCCATTTTGAAAACATCTTATGATCTGGGAACATGGAACCCACGTTTTGGCGAGTTAGGAATGGGTTGGCCATATAGCTGCTCCCTCCAGTGTGTGCTCTTCTGTCCCCATAGGCCCACTCCATTGTGTTGCTCATATCTCTTTAAAGAAAGACAGTATAACTTCATGGTTCAGAGCATGTGCTCTCAGTGAGACTTCCAGCTGCAAAAACCAGCTCTACCAGCTTCCTAACTATGCATCCTTGGGGAGTTCCTTTACCTTTGTGTACCTTGATGTTCTTTCCACCTGTCAAGTAGGATCAAGAATACCTACCTCATTCAGCTGTTGTGAGAATTAACTTGACAGATATAAAATGTTTAGTCTGCTGCCTGCACATAATATGAGCTCAATACACATTGGACATTATTACTATTAATTGCCTGGACCTTGTAGACAGTTGAGCTTATAGCTTTTGTTTTCAAATCTCTAAATTTGGCTTGATCATCCCCCATAGACGCTGTGCCTTCAAAACTGTCAGGTTTCCTTGTGGGAATTGTCACTTTCTCATTGAGAAGGATGGTCTCCCCCCACCTATACACACGTATCGCCACTACCACCACCACCACCCCAGGTCAGTATTAAAATGTTGGAGAGGTTTAGAGATCTTTGGACAATGTCTTCTCAGCCGGACAGCCAAGCTGCCACCCCAAGTGAGCAAATGAAGGGCAGAGTTTTGTTCTCTGTTTCTTTCTTCCTTTATCAATTGAAGAGTGATCCTCATAGGAAGGTTCATCCCTTTTATTTCTCTACTTTCAATCTCTTCTCACACCTTGTTTGGTCACTCTCTCCCTGCCCTTACTTTGTGTCTTTCCTCTTTCTTCATCTCCTGTTACCTCCTTCCCTTTCACACAGACTCCTCTCCATCACATTGTGTTTTTGTCCCTTTGCAGCTAGACTTAAAAGAGAGGTCTCTAATCATTGTTTACATATTACCATTTCCTCTACCCTCCTCTTTTCACAACAGGCAACATAGCGTGGCTTCTGTTTTATCCCTGAACTCAGACCGAAATTGTTCAAGCCAAGGTCATTCATGATCCTAGATGTAAGATCCAATTTTAACTTCTTTCTTTTCTATTTTATAATGTACCAAGTTTATTAAGATATAATTCGTATATCACCCATTCCACCCACTGAAAGCATATAAAGCAATGATTTTTAGCATATTCAGTAAGTTATCCAACCATCCGCACAATTACTTTTAGACAATTTTCATGGCTTCCCAAAGAAATTCCATATCCATTAGCAGACATTCTTCATTTTCTCTGAAGCCTGCCTTCCCAGCTTCAGGCAATCATCCTATTTTCTGTCTCTATTAAATGTCTTATCCTGGACATTCAAAAAAAATGGAATCATATAACACAGGCTTTTGGACTGGCTTCTTTTATTTACCACAATGTTTTAAAGGTTCAATCATGGGTAGCATATTGTATCAACACTTCATTTGTCTATATGAGTGAATACTATTCAGGTGTGGCCATGCCATATTTTGTTTATCCATTTATCAGTTGACAGACATCTGGGTTGTTTCTGCTTTTTGTCTATTAATGTTCCTTTGGAAATTTGTATACAGGTTTTTATGTGGATATATTTTTAATTTTCATAGATAGATATGTGCTATTAATCTCATTCAGTAAAGTTTTCACTTGTAGCTTTCATCTCTAGAAATTCCATTTAGTTCTTTAATATATTTTTCATTTTTCTCCTTTTATGTTTATTTTTTTCTTTAAATCCTCGAGCATATTAAACCTGTATACATACAATAGCTGTTGTCACACTCTTATCTGCTAAATCCATCACCTCTTTCATTGCTGTGTTTGTTTCTGTTGATTGACTCCTGCTTATGGGTCACATTTTACTGCTTACTGGTGTGGCTAGTACTTTTTGATTAGGAGATCAACATTTTGAATGTTATATTGTTGACTGTTTGGATTTTGTTGTTTTCCTTTAAGGAACGCTGAGCTTTTTTGGTGGCAGGTAGTTTAGTTACTTGCAGACTGACTTTCAAGGCTTATTCTTAAACCTTGTTAGAGTGGGTCTAGAGTAATCTTTACACTAGGTCTACTTCAGTCTTACTGTTAAAGTATGACTCTTCCATAGTCCCTACTGAATGCCCTAGTCATTATCAAAGTGTGGTCCATGGACTAGCAACATCAGCATCTTGTTAGCAATACAAAGTCTTAGGCCCACTCTAGACTTACTAAATCAGAGACTCTGGGGTTGGGGCCAGCTCTCTGTGTTTTAGCAAGTTCTCCAGGTAGGTGCTGTGCTAAAGTCTGAGAACCATCCTACTCAAACAACCCTTCTCAAACCTTCACGTGCATATGAATAACCTGAAGATTCTGTTTAAATGCATTTTCTGGTTCAGTTGTCTAGGAAATCCCGAGATTCTAAATTTTTTACAAACTGCTATATGCTGCTACTGCTGCTGATTCTCTGAACTCCCTTTGGGTAATAACTTAGAAACCTTACTTTTAGCCAAAGAGTCTGATTTCAATGGCATAAGACGGTTTAATTTTCAAGTAACTACAAAATGCTAAGGGGACCCAATCTTGAATTTCTGTGTTAAGGTTCCTATTTATTGAATATACTACTCATAAAAATATGTATTTTAGGTGAAAGCAGTATAGGAATTTCTCTTAATTTCTAAATCCAAGCTCAAGGATAAGAAAAACATTATATTAGTTATAGGAATATAATATCGTTTGTTGAAAATTCTTATTATATGCAGGATATTGCCTGCTATCTCTTTAAATTCTCCCAATAACACTATGTAGTCAGCATCACTCTTTCTGCTTTATAATAATTTTTATTTTAATCTCTGCAGCAGAAATTCAGATTAAATCATTTATTTGATACCATCCAACTAGCAATACGAAAGTCTTCACTTAAATCTAGGCCTTTCAAATTAAAATCCCAACACTACAGTTTTTGCACTTATTATTTTGCTTTAGTATTTTAGTTTTAATGCAATCTTAAGAAATAAAAGGAAATCAAATGAACTTACTATGCATTGGATTACCATGATTAATATAACAAATCTGAGTTAAATGTGGGTTAGAAATCAATGCCACCTGGCACGGTGCCTGCACTGCTGTGAAGTAATTATAATCAATTTTAAACAAGAGCCTCTGCACCAGGTTTCTATTGCTTAAAAAAAGTCATGTATTAACACAGGCATTGAATTCTTTTCTTTATATTAACTAGCAAAATAATACTTTTGCTTTATTTAGACAGAGGAGGTTACTCTTGGCAAATAAAGGGAAGACTTTGAAAGGACTGGCAGAAATCAGAGCTTTATATATTGTGACTAAACTATATTACCTTGGTTTCAAAGTCAGGGTAGCTTGGTTGGGAAATTGGAGTGGCTCAGGGTTCCAGGGAGGGAGGGTGGGTTTGCCCAGAGTGCATGAAGGTTCTCAATCTTTCTTTCTTTCTCTCTCTCCCCACCTTTCTCTCCTAAAACACAGGTAAAGGAACTCTTCAGTAATTGCTTTGTAGCCTGAGGCATGAGATTTGATCATTGGTGTCTTGCTTTGGATCACAAAATACATTATTATTAGCTAAAATTTTATCTATGCATTTCTTTAACTAGCAACTAACCAGCACTAAGTCCTGAGTTTTGGCCACTGCATACTGATTTTTACAAGTTGGGTAACTGCTGCTGGAAAGACTCCCTTTATAAAAATTAATCAAACCCTGTTTTCTGTGTAGCTAAAACTCTTTCTTAAACCTGCTGAGCTCCAGTATGGATGGCCTTAGATGAAGAATATCCTAAATAGATCATTCCCTGAAGTTTAAAATAATATATCATTCCTATTCTTTCTCTCTCTCAATCTGTCCTGTAAACTTTAGCCATATTTCTACCTGAAGGTTAAAGGTAGGCTAAATGGCTGCTCAGAGATCTCATCGCTTTGTGATTCAATAGCAATGTTCTTTGATCAGATTTACTCGTAAGCCTGATTGTATTGTTTGCATTTAGTCTGTAAAAAAAAAAACAAACACCTGGATTTAATTAGATCAATACCAGAGAGCATTACTACTTCATTGTGAAGCTCTTTATGACTTAATTTGGAAAAGTAACTCAAAATTTTTTTAATGCTCAATAGTAGGAGATGCAGGGAAGAGAAGTTTCTAAAGATCTTTTGCTGAAGAATATGATAAAACAGGCTGGCAGGTATTGGTTTGGAGAGTTCTACAGGTGCTTGGAAACTAGGAAGATCTTGGGCTATGCTTGGCGGATAGGGGTTTGGGGGACAGAGTGGAGTTCAGAGCTGGGCACAGACCAAAGAGGAAAGGGGGTATGCCCAGGTGAGCTGCCAGCAATCGGGAAGCTACAGGCACCCAAGGGGAAAGTGATATGAGGATTCCGAGGCCTGAGAGAGCAGGTAGTCATAAAATGAGAACACCATGGGCAGGGAAAACCAGGGAACCAGAAACTCGGCAAGCTGAGTGAGCTCTGGCACCAATAACAAAAGACCTTGATAACAGGGACCAAGCCCTGTTTATGATGTAGGTGGGAAGGCATGAGCCAAAAGAATCTGCCCTCAAATTCCTCCCCAACCACGCCCTGTGACCCTGAACTTCTAGCCCAGTGCCCCAGTGCCTGGCACAAAGATAGAAGTGAATCACCATGAGACCCAATCGCTCCTGTGTAGAACAGGGATTTCACCTGCCTCCACAGGACACAATCAACGAATGTAGGGAAGGTATCAGGAAATACCTAACATGCCTTGAACCGGTGCTCCGTAAATACTAGCTCCTTTTTTTTCTTTTCGATAACGATCTTCCATATTTACTTTCAGCTGGGGCAGGAGACCAGGAACAATGAGAACCAGTAAAGATCAGGGGTTTATGTAGCTTGAAAGGGAAGCGAGGAGTAGGAGAGAATGACTAAAAAACTGACACAGGTGTTGGGAATTTGCCAGGGACAGGGAGATGTGTATTTAAATTGTTGGTTCCTTTCAGAAGTGGCTTTCAGCAGCGGGAAATTCCTGTTAGGACAGGATTGTGGGTTACTTTCTATTTTGAACTAAAGTAACTTACTGCTTAAAAAGAAATTCTAGTCAGTTTCTGTTTGTGATCCCTTGGCCTTATTTCCAATGTCAATGAAGTTTCTCCTGGGAGCAGATGGCAGGCTGGTAGGAAGGGCGCATACGTGCGCAATGGCAGGTACGGAGAGATAGGAGAATTATTTAGAAGCTGTGTTTGCAAAGCAAATACTTTGTCTTTACTTACATAATGTGGTAATTAGGGTGGGTTTACAAGGGGGGCATTGATGAAAATAACTTTCCACCATAAAATGTTGAGCTAAAATTAAATTCTGTTGATGTCATTCCATTGGTTATAACCCTCAGTGATCTGCATCCCCTCCGCCACACGCCAGCACCCCCAGGACAAAGTCCAAACTCTTCGATATGACAGATAAACTGTCATGATCTACCCTTAGCACAGTGTGTGGCCTCCTCTTTCACTTCCTTACCACTCCTATACTAGCCTGAAGCCTAACCAAACCAGTTAAGGATCCAACAGCATCCGAAGTTCTCTCTGGATTTCTATAAATTATATTCACCAGTCCTGCCATATTTTTCTCCTTCCACATTGCTTGTCTTCAAACTCCTACTTATGCTTCAAATCCTAGTTTGGAAGTCACTTCTTCCAGGAAGTCTTCCCTGAATCTCTTACTATTGGGCTGTCTTCTTCACCATGTGCTTCTGTAGTTTCCAGTGCTTATTTCTATTGCAAAAAAAAAAAATCACACTGTTCAGTAATTATTTGTATACTATTATTTTTTCCATAAAACTGTGGATGTTGAAGAATTCTCCAGTCTACGCTGTATCCCGAGTACCTGAAAGATAGTAGATATTCAATAAACACTTGTTAAATTAATTAAAGAATAAACTGACCTTGAGGAAAATGTTTTCCAACAACAAGAAAATCCAAAGCAATTTTGGTGATAATAAAACACATATTGGAGCATCAGTAACCCTTGAATAAAACCAATTTAAAGTTGTGCAGATTCCAAAAACAAAGCCTTTATAAGGCGATGGAGTACCATTAGAGAATCAAACTCACATATTGAAGAGCATATGTGTGTGTCTGCTTTCATAAAAGCTTATTGAAATTATGAAAAAAATTGCTAAAATTACTCAGAATGTTAGAGGTTTTCATGAAGCTCAAATGGGATAATACAGTGAAATATTAATATTATATTGCTACATAACAAGCAGTAAACAAGTGGTAGGTAACTACTTAATGTTATTAGTATTATTAATGTCAGTGAAATGTTCCATTTCCAGGGTCCTGTGCGGACCTACCCATTTCACTGACATCCTGGAGTTCTATATGTGAAGGAAACACATTGCCAAAGAAAAGGTCCAAACTCTTCCATGCGAGTTCATCTCCATTCACTCAGGAGCCTTTTTGAAGCTGATAGTGTGATAGTCTGTTGGGTTATTGAAAAATTAGTTTCCCTCTCTTGACACTGTGATTCTTGGAGGATGGAAAGGAACAGATTTATCACATGGATGATAGAGTGCATTGCATTCGAAACCTCTACAACGTCTCTCAGGCCTCTGAACCACAACCACACCCACCATTTTTCTGATGGATTTGGGTAACCACTCTGTCTCTCTCCCCAGCACCGGTGACTTTCGTCCTGAAGGTCCATTTGTTCGTGCAGCCCGCACATCTCCCTGCATCCTGACCCCCCAGACACCTTACTTCATCAGGCATCCCTCTCCAGTGCATCTTGAATTTTACCCTTTCGTAGTTCTTTTGTCCAATTAGGATATAAATTTGCTCAGGTCTCTTCTACCTTCAAGAAAAACAAACACCAACAACAAACTCGCTGGACATGGTGTTCCCTTTTAGCTGCGATCATGTTTTTCTGCTTTCTGTGACCATGAAGGAGTGTGGCAGATCAAGTCAAAAGCCCTATATTTTTTAATGCAACATATGTTTACTAAGAATCTGCTGTATGTTAGCTGCTGTAGAATCTGTAATTTAAAAGAGACACTCACTAATGTAAACTGTGGACTCTGGGTGACGATGCTGTGTCATTGTAGGTTCCTCCATTATAACGAATGTACTGCTCTGGTGGGGAGTATTGGTCATGGGAGAGGCCATGCATGTGTGGGTTAAGGGGCATATGGGACATCTCTGGACATTCTGCTCAATTTTGCTGTTAGGCTCTAAATGAATACTAACAATAACGATGGTTAATAATGTTATCATATCTGAAAGCTGTTTCGATGTCTTATTTCAGTCATTTATCAAGGGGTTCTCTTGAGCTTCTCATTTAGTGGTATTTTCTGCTGAATAAAAAGCCACTTTTTCAGGTTTGAGCCAAAATATGCTATTAACTTGACCTGATGGCATTGTTACCTGGAGGGAGCTTGACTTTTCCTAAACCTCGATTTTGCCTAATAAACCTGATTTTGGACTTCTTACCTCCAGAACTGTAAGAGAATAAATATGTGCTGTTTAAATCACTAAATTTGTGGCCATTTGTTAGAGTAAGACACCCTCCAAACCACTATGACCCATTCATTTGGTTTCCGTGAAGAGAGATTTTTTTCTGAACACATCCTGTCCTTTGGGTTTGTTTCATGCATAATTGCTATTTGCTGCCAGAACCCTCTTCTCTTCTTTATTCCCCTTAGTATGTTGTTTGTCTTCCTCACCACCTAGACCATCAGCTTTGTGAGGATGGAGTCCACATTTGTCTTCTTAGTCTTGGCTTCCTTAACCTTTTGTCTGGGGCACGATACTGTATTTAAATGTGGGCCATGGTAGACCATTGGCAATTTCATATGATTCAACCTAGTAGGTTCTTAATAAAAGTGTGTTGAATAAAAACCTCTATAGAGAAGAGTTTTTTTAGCTGTCAAGGGCTGGTCCTGAACCCCATCTCCACCTCTTCAGCTCCCTAATCATGGAAGCCACGAAGACTGCATGGGCAAGGGAGCCCCCTGCTAGAAGTCATTTATTTTTCTGGTAACTTTGTGCCCTGGAAATGCAATAGCTACTCCCAATGACTGAATGTGAGCAAACTCAGTGTTATAAGACAAAGAACAGGAATCTGGATCTCACCATATAAAGCGTTTTGCAAGAGCCCTATTGGTGGACACTATTTTACTCCCACTTTACAGACAAGGAAATTGAGACACAGAGTCTAAGCAGCTTGTCCAGGGCCATGTCAATTGCTAGCAGCAGTGCTGAGATTTAAGCTCAGGGTGATTCCAAACCCCGCCCTCTCCTGCCTCTGAGAAACCAGTCTGCTAGAGGCATTAGCAGCACAGCGTAGCACACGAGAAATGTGTGTGTGCTGGGGAAGGTTAATACCTCAAGTTTCATGAAAGGATTTCCTAGTGCACCTGGGTACAGTGAGCTCCAGAGTGAAAAGGACCCAGTTCTGCCAATAACCCTTTGTCCTGTGAAGCAGTGAGTCATGTTTTCTGCAAGCATAGGTGCTAATACTTATCACCAGAAAACTGACATTGGACAAGACCTGTAAGTTTAAACAGTTCAGAGAGATCAGAGGAGACAAGAGGCAAAGAGAATGGGTCTGTTTGAAAACCAAATACTTGTACACAAAGCTTCTTTGGAGCACGAATAATATGCGGGTGAAACTAACAAATTTAAACTATTATTGTTTCCTTATCAAGATGATTTTTTTTAGAATAGTTTCCCTTGAAAGGTTTATTTTCTCCACAGGCTTATTAAGGTATAACTGACCATTGAAATTGTATATATTTAAGGTGTACAGTGTAGTGATTTGGTATATGAATAGCTGTGGAAAGATAACCACAGTCAAAATAAGCAGGATGGCAGCTAAGGGGAGGGAAGGCTAAGGGGGTGGAGGGATTGAGCAAAGAGAAAAAGGACTCATGGACATGGACACCAGTGGGGTGGTTGTGGGGGGAGGGGAGCACAAAGAGAGTAAATGATAATGGAAAACATACAATAAAAATTGAAAAGATAAAATAAAAAAAGACAATCATCACTTCATATAGTTATTTATTTTTATTTTTGTGGTAAGAACCCTTAAGATCTACTCTCTTAGCAAATTTCAAGTGTAAAATACAGTATTATTAACTCTAGTTACCATACCGTAAGTTAGATTTGTGGAGCATATTCACGTTATAACTGGAAATTTATGCCCTTTGACCAACATTTCTTTCCTCAACTACCCCAACCTGGTAACCACCCTTCTACTCTCTGGTTCTATGGCTATGATTTTTTAGATTTTATAACAAGTCTTAACCATACAGCATTTGCCTTTTTATATCTGGCTTGTCATAAACAAGTTTTTATACTTTTATATTGCAGACAATTTCCTAAGATCTCTCATTTTGTAAAATTAAACAAGCCTAGCAAAAATATGTTAGGTGGGTTTTGGATAATAATGATGGTAGATATATTGCTGCCTTACTTGCAACTAGTTGAGAACTTGGGGTGTTTCTTATAATGGAAGATGTTGGTTTAGTCTACTGAGACTAAATTGATGATGTTGGTACATTTCACGTTGTCAACATTTGAAGACATAAATGTCTAAGATGTTTTATTCTGGTGTATTTAGTTGAGATTCTAAGTATCAAGAGAGCATGTTTACATGGAAAATGAAAAATGGCAAAGGTGAGGGAATCTGCTATATCTTATCTCCTACAGTGTGCTTTACCACGGTGTAATATCCTTTTTATTATTGTGGGGAGCACTAATGTTCAGACCTCATTGCGATACCCACTTGCAATTTCCTGCCTTATCATTCCAGAAATGAGACAGATGGTGAGGGGCACTGGGGATCCATATTAACTATACACGTAACTCTGTTTAAGTTAAATGCAACTTTCAATTCAATTTTGTCAAAAGGCAGTATTTGTTGAAAGCCAGCTATTTACAAGACACATTGATAGTCACCGCAAATAACTAAAGCTGTTGAATGATTGTTATTATGCAGCCTCTTCTTCTAGAGCACATTGAAAGTCAGAAGGCCTACCTGTGCACATTTATTATACTTGCAGGTTGGAATTGTGAATGGAGCTTAGTTGGGGGTGTGCTTCTGTGGACAAAGTCCATGCTCAGGCATTCACTCAAATGAGTGAATTTGATAAATATTTATTGTGTAGGTGCTCTGTGCCTTTCCTTAAGCACAACCTCCAAATAATGAACTCAGTGGACATGTAATGTGTATTTCTAGAGTCCCTGTCATGTACCGGGCACTGTGATGAATGTAGGGGATTCAATGTAGAGCTGGATTCTCAGTCCCTGCTTCAAAGAATATGCCTGTGACAACATGTGCCACCAAAAGGTGAAAGCAGAGCCTTGGTCAGCTCAGTTTCCAGCACTATTTTTATTTGCCCCTCCAGACTTTCTTTCCCGTCTTGCCTACCTTGCTCTGCACCCAGGAAACTGGTCTGTAACTGCTACTCAATATAATTTTTGTTACCCTTCCCCTTTGGCTTCATGCTGTGCTTAGAGAGCACCCCTAGGGAATTGAAGAGGGGAACACAGTGAGGTCAAATTATTTATTACCAGCTTCTTTCCTGGGAAGTTGCTGCAGGCTAGCTGAGCTCCCCTTGAACAAATTTCACAGCTCCTATTAGGTAGCCCTCTCCACACTCCCTGTCCAAATTCCAATAGCTTCTCCCACCTTTAACCCCTTCAGGTCTTAGGGTTCAGCCAACTGTTAATAACCCTGAGATGCTGCAGTGTTTTTTGTGGTTTCCCTCACCCTGTTGACATCTTGTGAGTGATTCCTTTCTTTACTTTTTTTTTTTAAATTACTTTATTGTTGTTCAATTACAGTTTGAATTTTTCCCCCACTCTTTACTTGTTCTTAAATCTCCCCCTGCATCTATT
Source organism: Macrotus californicus (assembly GCA_007922815.1). Lineage (NCBI taxonomy): Eukaryota > Metazoa > Chordata > Mammalia > Chiroptera > Phyllostomidae > Macrotus > Macrotus californicus. The sequence goes on along the minus strand of VMDR010006883.1, from coordinate 591 downwards.
TGCCACTGACACTCAGATTGTACAGTCTCTAAATTTCCAGGTGAAACAAAGCCTTTTGCTGACATACCATGAACCTTTGTTGGATTAAGCCTGTAAAATTTGGAGGTTAATTTTCAGCATTGCTATGTTTAATACAGCCACTGACCAAGCTGAAGCAGTGCATGATCTTAAAACACTACCCCAATATACAGGGTTAAAAGAGACCATCCCACATGGTGTGGCTTTCTCTAAAATAAAATAATAAATTTGGAAGGGAATGAAATGTATAAATACGCTGCTTGAAGGACAATCAGAATTTGATAAACATGGTTGATCAAAAAAGAATCTATGATAAAGATGACCCTCCTCAATAGCTCTTTGAAGAGTTAGGTCCAGTTAGGCACGAGACATTTAGGAGTTTTTCATTTTGACCCCTCTTGAGGACTTGTTGCTAGATATACTGAGGGGTTGTGGTGGGGATTGGCCTTGACATTCTTCCTAGTGTGAATACATAAATATGTGGGGAACATTTTTATCTTCCCTTTCTATTGTTTTCTTTCACTGGAGAGTTGAAGCTTATTGGACTATAGAGCAGAATCAAACATGGTAGGT
>VMDR010006882.1:0-43198 GCA_007922815.1 Macrotus californicus | reverse complement strand
CCAACTCTCCTGCTTTCTGCGCCCTTCCCCGGTCCGCAGCCGCCAGCTCTCCCAGCCAGCCGCGCCTTTTCCCGGATCCGCCAGCCGCCGCCCCGCGTGAGTCCTCTCCGGCCCGTCTCGCCCCTCCTACCTGTGTGGATGAAAGTTTCTCCTTTAGTTCCTTGGTTGTCGGACTTCCATACAGTTCGATTTTCTGTCATTTCTGGTTGTTTTTTGTTTTAAAATTTGTTGTTGTCCTTCTTTTGGTTGTACGAGGAGGCACAGTGTGTCTACCTATGCCTCCATCTTTGATCTCCCTAACCCTTATTCTTGATGAGCATTTTCTCAAGGATAAAGATGGTTTTTTCAGATATTTAAAACCCAGTGTATCATAGACACTTAAATAACATCTGATGTGGAATAAAAAAATATGACAAAAATATCCATGGGACTTGAGTATGTTAATTCCAGATATTGTGAAAAATTATAGATCAATAGAACTGGAGAATATATATATATATCTATATACACACACAAATATCCCCCATATATATGTATGTATATATGTATGAATATATGTAATATACATATATATATCAAAATATTCTTATACCTTAGCCTCTAAGGCCATCCATTTATTCAACTTACTTAAAATAATTTTTTTTCAGGGCAAATTCTCCTAGTGTTTACCAGTGTTTTATTATCTGCATCAGCAGATGTTTTGTGTGCCCCCTTTCTGTTGGGCTCCAGGTGAGAATCTAAGAGCCCAGTAACTTGAACATATAGAAGATACTCTCATCTACATAACCTGAATTGCTCTTCTGTCCCCCAGGTTTATTTCTCTTTTGCTCCTCATCTCAGAGAAGGTGGAAAATATCTAGTAACCTGTTTATATGGATGCTATTTCAGATATATCCTCTTCTGTGATAGGAAATATGTTCCAATGGAAAACCAATGTTGATGTCAGTAAATCAAATCTAGAGTTTTAGCCAAATACATTTAAAGAAAAACTGGGGTAAATTCTTTTTATAATCATCTTCCAAACCTGAAAATGTAGCCTCAAATATACAGGTAGTACTAGATTTTATTTGCACATATTAGACATTCTTTATTCTAAGTTCTTTATACAGGACTTATTTTCCACCTCCCTGGCTATACCTACTGTCTCCCTATCCAACTGCGCACTTGCCACCAAAAATACTTCCCATATTAGGGGTAAGAACAGAAAAAGCAAAGAACCTAAAAATGTTCTCAGTATAGTATTTATTTAGAGTGACATGACCTCTGAGGGAAGAAGGCAGGCACTAATGCCACAATGTAGGCATCCTGTGAGATCATGTGCTTCACTGTGCCCCTGGTCCCACAGCCACACTTCTTACAGGATTGCCACTTCCAGCCTGCCTTGTCTAAGCCTGGCTGAGATTTGGGGGCAGAGCCAAACACCACTCTGCTGTGACTTTAGCTTGCTAAGGGGCCTGAAGATATCCTCACACAAAGCCTGATTTTTGCACCGAAGTTTCCATCAAAGGTGTCTGTTCTCATCTTCTCACTGAGAGAAGCCCTGCAGAAGAAATGTGTCACTGAGCTTTTTGGCTGATCCCGTGTGCTTGCCTGCTGAGAGCTGACTGATCTCATAAGGTTGGCATCATTGGAAGCTGTGTTTACCCTTGGGAAACAGTCTTGTTGTTCCACAGCAGCCTGCAAAGTGGTGGTAACAGGTGCAAATGTGAGGAAATCAGTGTTGGAGGTAGTAGTGGGTGTCTGGGGGCCAGGATACTTACACACACGATTTGTTAGATAATGTAGTATGAATTGAGGCCTGCCTCAGCATTCATGCTTTGTGAGCTGCCAGTTTTAATGCTGTTCTGTTTCTCTCAAGGCCTTCCCTTGCAGTGTGGGTCAGCCCTTGTTGGCCTGAATATCATTCATTCATTCATTCGTTCATTCATTCAACAGGTGAGTAACTGCATTTGCAAAGTGTGATCCCATGTGATGTGAGATATGATGTGGTTGAGAGGGTGGAATTCACACATAAAAGACAGCTTTTGCTTGATACTTGAAGACATTGAGGTAGGTAGTGAACTTCATATTATGAAGATTGAGCTATCAAGGAACTCAGAATTTGGAAGATTTTTAGGGCCATTGTATTCATTCCCTGAAGGCCAGATCAAAAATACCAAATGAATTGAACCAATGAGAACATGATGATAACCTTAAAACATAGTAGAGAGGGAGGGGGGGAGAGAAGAAAGGAGAGGGAAACAGGTAGAGAGAAGCAACTACTCGTGAATAACAAACACAGTGTTCACTAAACATTTGGAATTGATGGAGGACTTGTGTAGCTCATTGGATGGTGTGTTCTACAGAGGATGCTATTCCAAGAGAACAACAGCATATGTAGAATACAACCATGTGAAAGGGCAAAGTTCTTGGGATGAAAACTTTTTCTGGTTCGTTCATTAGTGGGATGAAAAAATATGAGGGTGATTATAGTAGTTATGAAAATAAGTCCAGAGTCCAATGATCAGGGTTTGAATTCTGACTTCACCTCTTTGGACCTCTTTGGATGGATAACTTAACCTCTCTGTTCCTCTGTCAGTCCATTCAATAGGGAATATAAAATACAATATCAATCTGCCTAAAATAGTGGCTAACACATATTAAGGGCTCAATATGTGTTTATAGTAATAATGTTTGCACCAGTTGTAAAAACATGTGGTATAGAACATGGTTTAGTAAACTTTTTTTCTTTAAGAGGCCAGATAGTAAATATTTTAGGCTGTGGGCTACCTATGATCTCTTTTGCTGCTACTCAACTGTGTTATAGCATAAAAGCAGCCATAGACAATACATAAATGGGTTTGGCTGTATTCCAATAAAACTTTGTTTATAAGAAAAAGCTATGGTCTGAATTTGGCCTATAAGCCATAGTTGCTGGGCCTTGTTTAAGAATATAAATTGTTCTGGAGATTATGGGTTTGTATGTGTTGCATGTCTGGGTGTGGGGAAGTCATTAACTGCCCCTACAGTAAAAGCTAAGGAAGATAGTGATACAATTAGATGTTAGAATTAAAAAGATAAAGAAAGCTCTCTGAACCGAGTGGAGAAGTTACTGAAGAGTGTGAACATGTGTGCGTGAGTTTGTACATGTATGTCAAGTGTGTTTGTGTTGGCATAAGTGAGATGAATCTAAAGGCTACTACTGAAATAGTTTAGAGATCATGAGAACTTGGGATAAGATAGAGAAGACAGAACATGGGGCAAAGGGTTTAGATATTTAGGATGGCAACCAAGTTTCTTCTTGGATGACTGAAAGACCAACTACTGGATGAATGGGCTTGTGGAAGATGCTTCATTGAGGACGAGGGTAGTTTATGGGCCCGTCAAATAAGTTTTCTCTTTTTTTATTTTATTGATTAAAAAGGGGGCCAGATAGTAAATATTTTAGTCTGTGGGCTACCTGTGATCTCTTTTGCTTCTACTCACTGATGAGAGAGAGGGGGAAGGGTGGGGAGAGAGAGAAAATTGTTGTTCCACTTAACTGATGCATTCATTCATTGGTTGGTTCTTGTATGTTCCCTGACTGGAGGATCAAACCTACAATTTTGGCATACTGGGATGATGCTCTAACCAACTGAGCTACCTGACCAGGGCTTGAATAAGTTTCCCTAAAGGCATCTTGAGGTTCAGAAGAGACAAAGTCTGTAGATACAAATGCCTATAGGAAACATTAATCAATTCAGTTCCAGAGGACGCTAGAACAATATACATGCAAACATATTTTTTATCAGTTACTCATGTATTAACATAAGACCAGAGATACATAGACACATTTGGGAGTTCTGGGGCTTGTGAAGAAGAAAATGTAAAAAATTTAGTTCCAATCTGTCAGCATCAAAGGCTCTTTACCACTATTTTTCAAATGGAAAAGTGTGTTTTTACTGTGAAGGTATTGACTTTTAGTTAGAAGCCAGTATAGTTTATTATCTGGAAGTCTGGCAGAAGCTGAAGATTGCCAAGGAAGTATCTTTATGTTGGGCCCTCAGCCTAGTTAGAAGGACCTTCTTTCTGTGAACAAGTGGAAAGGGAAAATAGAAAACAAAGCACATAATGCTCAGACTGAATTTCTTTTCTCTAATATAAGAACTTCTATGAAATAGCTCTGTTTGACTTGGAGGGTACATATTTTACATAAGTACCATCACCATCTGTATGTGGATGGTCTCACAAATGCACCCACCCAGGATTTCCCTCAGCTCTTCCTAAGTCTTCATTTGCTGTTTTTTATTCAGTACAGATGGCTCGTGTGTGTGTGCGCGCACGTGCAATGTGTCTCCAGCACCAAATTACAAAAATGACTTGCTGAAATGCACAATTCTGGCTGAGCTGACACTGATCTTTTGATGTAGGTAGATTTCTGCTGATTTGTAGAAAGCTTCGTAACCCAACCCCCTGTGAAGTCACAGCTGACTTTTCCAGGCCAATTGCCCAGAGGTGAGGTTGCCATCTTGGGCCTTGGGAAACCGTTGGTCTCACCAGTTCACGGAGAGGACTGAATAGGCAGTGTGGACCATGCAGTGCAGGTAGCTGGTCTCACTCTCCCACGGACTCAATCAAAGGCAAGGTTCCAAATGAGACCTCAGCTCATAACCTCGTAGTTCATGTGCTATATCAGTGCATGTCTATTACCGTGCTTCTGACTCTGACGGCGAGGCCTGATCCAAATTACCATTATTTACCTATTATATGTAGTGTGTAATATAACCCTGTGGGTGGCTATTATTTTTATCCACCCTTGTTTCTGAGATAGGGTGATATATAGAAAAGTTGTTACACAGCTCATAAGTGGAAAAGGCAGGATACAGACAGAGGTTAAGAACCCAGACTCTTAACCAATTACGTTCTTTTCCTTTTCTCTTAACTTACATATCATATAAGAGTAATTTTTCATTGTTTCTTGTTTTGAGAAGGCATTATTTTAAAACTGGTATTATTTTGCTGACCAAATCCCAACTTCAAGAATTTATTTTTACCTGAAAATAAACATTTTTCTGAAACATCCTCTATCTTGAGATTACAGCACATCATTTAAAATAATGGAGAAAAAATGGTCACATAGGGAAAGTGAAGCTTTCTAGGGCAAATCATTATTGAAACGGGAGAAAACCTAGGCTTTCTGAGATGGTTCGCATTAGCCTTGAAAGTTTCCCTTTTAAATAGCTCTCTCCAAATTCTGACTTTCCAAATAGTAGAAATTAGAAACTTTATGAATTGTCTTGCACTTATGCTTTCTTAAATTGCATGAAGTCATGATTTGTTTAGTTTAATAAGACCTTGATTACAGGTATCAGCTCACAAGCATTGGCTGAAACTGAGTTCCTTTTGGCAAAATGCAGGCTGTGTGAAATTCATGGAAAATGCAATTACGTTCTAATTTACTCAATGCCACTGGCTTTAATTAAAGTAGATCATTTTTCAATGAAGAAAACTCATGGTCTTTTTAACAAAGGAAACACAAGAAGGAAATTTACTGTTTTTTAATATTAACTCAAAGCATGCTTAATCTTTAGCTGCTATTTTAAAAAGCATTAGGACAAAGGTCAGCACCCCCAGCAGAGAGGCATGTGGACCCATGACAAGCCATACTTCCTGCATAGGCGCCCCAGCAAAGCCAGATTTGAAGGCTCAGTGAGGACATCTCCAATCTTTGCCTTTATCTCCAGTTCTTCACCACCAACCATCTCCCTATTTTTCCACCTTGTATTGTCTACTTCTTAGGGTATATCAAAGGTAAAGACTGAGTTACACATAGATACAATACACTCCCTTCATTTTTATTAGATCATACGCTTCAGGTACTTTAAAAAAACCTGAAGCCTGAAAGTAGGCAGGTTCAAGGTTGTTTTAATGATATCTTCAAATGCCCAGACTTTTTTTCAACCTTAGTTCATAGGCTTGATCCTTAGATTTGGTTCCTCATGTTGGCTAAATGGCTGCTACGGTTGCAGGAATCTTATAGAGACCGACTTTGCCGTGGAGGAGTATTCCCTGCATGCATCTGTCAGGGAGGAAATGCTTTCCTCATATGTCTGCCTGTCTCCCCACACACCCCGTTAGCCTGGAGCAGGTCACATGCCTGTGACGTAGAGGAAGGCTCGCAGAGTGGTGGGTGGGAGAGACAAGGAGCTCACGGATTATTCTGTGAAAGAAATCATCTGTGGGAGGAAGATGGGGTGGGGAGAGCATGGCTATTAGATAAGCTGACCCCTTTGTCTGCCATACCACTCAAAGTTCACCGTTAGTTTGGGTGTGCTCACACAGGTGTGGAATTATTTGACAAATGAATTTATAGGTCCAAATCACTGATCTTGTTGGCTTTAGAAATGTATCTGTCAGCTGAATTTATAAATGAGAGCACATGGCATATAACTATATTTGCTTCTTTCAAGGGTTCCTAAAGCCTTGATATTTTCTAATATTCAATGTGAAATGATTCAGAATAATGTTTAAAGGAATTGGAGACAGGTAGTTATCTATAACTAAATTATTGCAGGCTCTAAGAGAGGAGGGATGAAAGTTCCGGTCATGGGAGTACCATGATGACAATTCTTAATGATATCTCTAGTAGACCATGTACGACAATGAATTTAAAGTGCAACAATTTATGCTAAACAAGGTTAAAATGTGGCAAAGACTGACTATGTTTTAATGTGCTATAAGGAAATTAAAAGCCTCTGGCACTCTATAAAACACTAGCCTTTGGTTTTGACTGAAGTGCCCATTACCCACAAAAGGTTTAGTCAGTCATTGTGCTGATAACACAATGGGTAATTGCTAAGTGGCCCCACATTGCTGTGGAGGGTCATTTTTAATTTCACCCTTTCTTGAACCAGACCAGAATTTCTCTCAGACCAGAATTAATAATCATTTTAATTTGTCTAATAATTTCCTGTCACTAGTAAATTGACTGATTATAGTCAATAAGCTTTCAGTCATTAAGAGTAAGAGCTCAGTGTAAGGTTGCTTAGCTAAACATTTGTAAATAATTTTAAATATAAATTTTGTGAGCATGTGAATGCAAATCCACCATATTTATTTCTTAGTTCATTTGTTAAATTTTGGATTCCTCACCTGAGGATATGCTTATTGATTTGAGAGAGAGAGAGAGAGAGAGAGAGAGAGAGAGAGAGAGAGAGAGAAAGAGAATCAGTTGCCTTTCACACGTGCCCCAAACTGAAATCAAACCTACAACCTAGGCATATGCTCTGAGAGGGGATCAACCCCTCATCCTTTTGGTGCATGGGGTGGCGGTACTCCAACCAGTTAAGTCACTGGGGCTGGTGTTTTTGTTGTTGTTTATTTGTTTGTTTAGTTTTTCGAGAAATAAAACATTGCTCTGGAGGGTAATGTTCAGATTTTCCTGACACACCATGGACAATTCCCATGGGAAATGCTGTGGTCAAGCAAGGACATGGATAAATAGAAACAGAAGGAACATTAGCTCTTACTGAATCCTACTCTCTCAGTTTAGAACTGATGAAATTGAGACTTATTTACGATTTTGTCCCAAGATTCAGAGTTACATGGAGCTTCGGCAGAGTCCTTTTGGTTGCCATCTCCAGTTGCCTCTCATGCCTGTCACAAGGCTACGGGCATGGCCGCCGCTCAGTGACTATTTACTCTTTTCTTTTCTTCAGCTGCTAGGGAGTTATGGCCATGATTTTAAGGATCCTATTGTTCATGAGTCATGATGGCAAGTAGGACACAGTAACTGTCCACCACTGACTTTGCATTTCAGGGCTTCATTTCATTTTTCTGAGGTGATCTTAAGGGCAGAAACCTAGACTTACCTATTTAATCAGGTTGTTTGTAATTGGTGAAATGGTTGGTTCAAAAGAAGAACCACTGATATTTGGTTTAATTGCCTTGGACCAGTTATATCCCATGTGCCTCACTGATGGGCATCTTGGACAAAACTAAGAAATAAGAGTATGCAGCGTGAATCAACTGCCAGCTCTGGGCTTTTTCCACATGGTCCAATGTGACTAATGAAGGCATCTACTCTCTGGGGCACATGGAAATCCAGAAGGTATGGCTTGAGTTTATAGAAAATGCTGAGGGAAATGATTTCACAATTCTGATTTAGTTTAAGAGCTAAACTCTGCTGCGTGAGCTGCTCTAGGAAATATTCATCTCTTAAGTGAAAATAACAGACTCTCAAAAGACAAACCATTGAACCATGCACCGAAAGTCAAAAGTCTTACATTATAATTTCAGCTTCACCACTTACAGTTATGTGACCTTAAACAAGTCTCATACCTTGTCTGTGCCTACTTTATTAATATGTATACTGGAAATGCTTATTATTAATTTTACCCTCTTGGTTTTTGAAAATGCAACAATGCAGGTGAAATTTTTGAAAACAGTATGGTACTCTGAAGTCTAATAAATTATTAATACCTAGAAGAAGCACACAAGAATAAAAAAATATTGGGAGACAGCTTTCCATAGTAGGAGTCTTAGAATCACTGAATGTTGAAAGGAATCTAAGAAAATCTATAATAGTTCTCTCATTTTGTACTGATATCCAGCAGAGCTTAGTCATTCTCCCATGGGCAGTGGCAAAACTAAATTTGGGACCTCCACCTTTTCATGGCACGCTTCTTCTAGATCACCAGGGTAAATTTATCAAAGAGAACCTGTAAGGAAGATGAGTGGTATAATTCTAAAGTGAACATCTGACCGTGGTAAACAAACCTGTAGAAATTTACTGAAAATGAGTAAGAATATCCATTAGATGGTCAACCTGGTGTGAAGTCCAGTAGGAAATAGAAAGTTTTGCTCATGCCCTGAAGTTGCTGTTAGTCCATGAGGGAGATCAGACATGCCCATAGGAAAGTCAGTAATGAAAATAACGAAGTCCAGGCTGCGCACTTAGTAAAGCACAGTTGGGTAGTGAAGCAGGGTGGTGCGACAGAGAAAGTGCTGGAGCAGAAACACTCAGTTCTCAAACTCACAGCACTGGGTGAATGACTTAATTCCCTAATTTTACTGGTAAGAATCATCTGGGACACTGGATAAACTGACACATTGCCAAACTTCTTTCTTTTAAGGAATTCAATGGTCTGGTTTGGGTCTGAGAATCAATTAATCTCCCTCTTTCTCTCTCTCCCTCTCCCTTCTCTCGCCCTCTCTTTTCCCACAAAGTTTCTAAGTAATTTCTACTTGCAGGCATGTTTAGCAAACACTTATTTCATTGATGTAATCTAACTGGGTTTATTTTTTTTTCTTGAAAATTGGGGAGTTAAAATAAACAGCAGTAATTTCAACTTGTTTCCAGTGTTCATCTGTTTTGTGTATTGGTTTTCCATGTATGACTTCTTTGTAGAAAGTGGCCCAAAGTTTTTCCCTCCATGTTTGGCAGAGGGCTGTGGGTATAGCTTGCACTCCACAAATACAAGTATTACTTTCTGAGTGAGTTAAGTATAGATAGATAATTATATGAATGTGATTAGATAGGTATAGTCTAGGATAGCCATAGATATCCATGCAAAAATGTATGTGTGAGTGTATGAAGAGATAATACAGTACCTACCCTTGGGTGCTTTATAATGACATTGAAGAGTGAAGACTCACACTGAGTGACTGGAAGATGCAAGGAAAATATTTGTCTTAGCTTCCTGAGAAGGCTGTAGAGCCAGCTTATCAGCCACAGGTGTTTTGATCATCCAGGAAAGCAAAGCTGTTCGCTGTGCCTATGGAAACCAAGCAAAAATTAGCCAGCTCCAAACGGAATAGTCTCAATTCTACCATCTCCTGGTGTGGTTTGGTGTGTGCCCCACTACCACCTCCCTTCTGGGGACAAGATCAGCTTGCTCTAGTTTATCCCTCCATTGTGAAAAGAATACGGTGAGGCTTCCTGCTTTCTACTTAATTGCAAGCTATAATTTTATTTAACTTCTATAGGAGCCTAATATTGGGCTTCACCACATTCATTTCCCAGGTGTTGCTGTTTTTCCTTCCTATGATCTGTAGAATATGAAGGGACCAATTTATCCCTATAATATTCCTGAGAGAAACCAATGTAATATAACAGGCAAGTGCTAAACAGAATGGAGAGAGACATGTTATGAGTTCAAGGATGGTCAGTATGGGTGGCAGAAGTAAGGAAAGGACAAGGAAATACATCTAGAGCTTGTCCCTGAAGAGGAGGGGTAGGATTTGAATGTTTAGAGGTGTACAGATAAACACTTCATGTACAAATAGGGTTTGAAAGAAAGGCTTGAGACATTAAGAAGACATGATATTCAATGGGAGTTTTTGGAAACTGATCTGGGCATAGCTGCACTAAGCTGGTACCTCTGAATGTCTACATAACGTTAGTGAACAATGGTTCCTCAGATCCGATTTTCTCATTTATTGTTCAGTATACATTGGCCTTGCCCTCCTTTCTTTCCTATTTTTATGACAAAAGTACTCACAATGGACTTTGCAAAGAGCTTTGAAGCCTGACAGTGAAACAACCATTTGCGAAATAACCACCCAGAAAAGAAAAAAAAAAAAAAAACAGGATTTCACAAGAATGTTATTGAATTCCTCTTTTCATTAGACATTTACACAGGACCCACAACCACAGGGGGCTTGTGATGACGGATAGCTTTTCCATCACTCTAGTTAAATAAATAAATCATCAGAGAAAAAAACAGATGGGTACAGAATCTTAATAGGTTAATCAACTGAATTTAGGATGTGAAGTAGGGAAAAGTGGGCACCTTCACTTATATTTGAGCCCTGACCAAGGACCCAGCCCAGACCAGCAGCAATTTTGATCCTTCATTGTATGTTGAGACAGGCAGTTTCATGATAGGCTGGAAGATGAATTAGAGGGCAAAGAAGCAGCCTCCGTACTTTACACATGTTCTACTGTCCTCTGTCTCTTACTTCCATCCAGATATTTTAGGATTTTTTTAAAGAACCATCCACACTGTGAGAATAGGCCTGGCAGAAAATAGATCACTGAGAGAAGTCTTGTTGAAATATCATGTTCCATTTTGAGCCTTATGCTTGCTCTAGATCTGTGTCCATGATCTGTCTCCACATTCCCCAGTCTCTGCCTTCCATTTCTGATTTAAATATCCACAGCACCCAGTCTCAGGAGCCATCTTTGGCTTATAGTCATACCCTAAGGACTGGGCAGAGTACTTACACATCTTGTATCACTGAAACCTCATCATGATCTAGAGACGTTATTACCCTCTTTTACCAGTGAAGATGTTGAGTTGATGACCTCACATGTCAAGAAAGACAATTTCTAAAGCCAAGAAAGAATGTCTAAGGTCTGTACCACAATATGATACAGGTATGAGTTTATATTCTTTATAGCATATACTGTTTATAAAAGTACCTTCCCATTTTTCTCCATTATGTAGTATACTAAATATTTTTATCACACATAGCATAAAGAATGAGGTTGTCTGAAGGAAATAGTATTTGCTTTTTTACCTGAAGTAATCTAAAACTGAACTCTGTTGAGTACCAAAGACCTGGTCAATTGTGAATATTCAAGCTCAGTACTTAAATGGATAGAACACCTTTGTATTACTCATCCCATGGGTTGACTGATGTCCCGCTCTTCTCTTCTGCTGAGTAAATATGCAATTGTGAGGAGTTTCTGGGAGATCCCTTGAAGCTTTTTGTACCAGCAAGAGGGAATTGGGAGTATGTCAAGGTCAATGGTAGTTTTGTGGAAGAAGTTGAACAGTAGAATGAATAGACTTAGAAATCAAGTGGAGGAGCTAAGACAAGACAAGAGCAGTGGCCAAGGCAGAGGTGAAAATTGCCATGGCCTATTCAAGGGACAATTGGTGCTGATTTGTAAGCTCTGAAGAGAATATTAGTACCATTTCATAAATTTAACAAAATGTTTTTGGAAAGAACATCAGTGAACAAGTTTGGATGAGAACCAAATCCACATTTTGTTTGAAATGACTGAAGTAGAGAAAATCTGGTGCATCAACATTTTAGAATTTAAATCTGGTGTCATTTGACTCATGAAATTCTACAGCAGAGGAACCTGAAGTGTCAAGAGGAAATTGAGTCCTGACCTGTATGCTCAGTTGCTTGAGCGTTGTCCTGCAAAGAGAAAGGTCACCGGTTCGATTCCAGGTCAGGGCACATGCCTGGGTTGCAGTGAAGGTCTCCAGCTGGGGCATGTGCAGAAGCAACCAACCAATTGATGTTTCTCTCTTGCATTAGAGTTTCTCTCCCTCCCTTTCCCCTTTCTAAAATAAATAAATAAATAGGATATTTAAAAAAGAGAGAGAATTGAGCTGCCCTGTGTTATTCAGAAAGACAGAGCTAAATCCCAGGCTCCAGCTCTCAATCAATCCACTGTTACCTCCCCTGCAACACAGCACCCTCCACACATGGAATCAGAGCAACATTGATAATGTCCTTGCCCTGGGGACCCACAAAGATAGTGGTTAGTAGGATTGTCCCTGATGCAAAAATGTAAATGAGCCTGTAGACAGCTCTTGGTAAGGGTAGATCAGTTTTACCAGATCATTTCACATCCTACATGTAGGTTAGTAACTCATGGGGCTAACCATTCAGTCTATTGCAGGAGAGGTGACTCTAAGGCACATATGTAACCTCTGTCATCCTGTGCATGGAACAGGTCACAGTCTGGAGGCCTCAGAATCCCACATTAGCCCCAGGTGGTGAAAAGATGCTTCTAATTAGAACCCTCAGAGAATTGGCTTCATTCAGTTGGAGTTGGCATGCAAGATGAAACCCGTTTACCATTTCTACTGTATTGCCTGGTGCTAAAGTTGGAAATATCTACGTGATATCCTTTATACCAATTATTTCTAACATGTGTCACCATCCCCAAGCTCTGCAACCTGCCACTTAGGAAATCTTTGTGAATGGCAAAGTGAAATCTACACACAGGCCCACAATACCCCACGTGAAGGAAGGGGAAGGCCATCACCCAACACACCTACGAAAACAGCTGCTTCACTTTCGTAGAAAATAAAGGCAGTGATCATGAAGTGCTTAGTGCTATGACTTCTCCACAGCAAGCTCTCTGAAAGCATTAGCTCCCTCTTCATTTTCCCGTCCTTCTGTTTAGACTTTTGTCCTGTGTAGCGCTGTGCTGCTTCTGCTTCTGCCTCTTGGCCTTAATTTGTACATTTTTTTGGGGGGGGTTGTTTTCTTTTTTCTCTCTTTTTTCCTATTTATTTATTTATTTATTTATGAGAAGAAAAATTAATCCTTTTCACATGAGGCGGCATTATAAAATTTCAAAAACTTAAATGTAAATATCTGGTCAATAGTGTGAGTGCAGCATTTCATGAATGTTTGATTGGGTGGATGATGGTATGGAGAGAGGTTTTTAAAAGTTTTTTAGCCCTGGCTGGGTTGCTTAGTTGGGCAGAGCGTCATCCCACACACCAGAAGGTTGTGGGTTTGATTCCCAGTCAGGGGCTCCTTTCCTCTCTCCTTAAAAATCAATGGATATGTCCTCAAGTGAGAATTTAAAAAAATAAAAATAAATAAAAAATAAAAGCTTCTTTAAAAGCTTTGTTACTGTTTGTCTCCTTCACCTCCATGACCTTTTCCATACCTGCGCATAAAGCAAAGTTAAAGAGGAACCTCAACAGTGAGATTCCACCCCCCCCCCCCCGCTTTTTATTTTGGCCCATTTTCCTACTTCTTTTGGTTCCTACTGCCCTAACTCCTCTGCCATATTCATTCATTCACTCATCATTTTCTCCCTCCTTCAGTCCCTCCCTCCTTTTACTCCTTCTCAGCTTATCTTTTTCCCCCTCTCTTCATTCTATTGTGTTCTCTCCTCTCCTTTCTTCATTCCTTCTTCCTCGACCTCCTCTGTCTCAGGTCTATCCTGTAGTACCTCCCATTTCCCTCAGTGCTTCAGTAAATCAGTGTGTAAATTCTTCCTATGGTCTGTCTTCCTTGTTTATTCCAGCACTCATGTAAATATGAGGAGAGATGCTTGCAAAGAGAGAGGATGAAATGTGAGGAAGCCAAATAAGCTGAAGACAGACACTGGGGGGGGGGGGAGGCGGTGTAGGATCAGGAGCCCTGCCCTGTGTTTCCTTCAGCCCTTCCACTTAAATGCAGCTCCTGGTCTCAAGTGTGGGGCGTTGCTGTGATTCATCGGTTATTGTCCATGCCTTGTGTTGACCAAAGCCAGGGAACATTCTTTGAGAAAACTGAAATGGAGGCTAGATTCCATTCTTTGACAAGGCTGACAAGATACTTACATTGTAATTCAGGGAGCTCTGGACAGGAATATCTGCCCCCAAAATCAACAGGATAGCCAGTCTCTTTTATCATCGAAAAGCTCTTTCTTTGTTTGCTCTAGGAAGCTGCAAGTAACACATTGTTAAATCTTAGCTGCATATATCTTGTTATTAGCTAAATTCCTTTGCTCACTGTTGAGAGACAGAGAGAGAGAGAGAAACTCTAGCTATGCCTTTTGGAGTTTTGGAGCAGGAAAAGACACCTCTTCAGGACTAGATACAGAAGCGGACTTGAAAGTGGCTAGCACTATGGACTGACTTTACTAGTTTCAAAGTAATTAGTCCTGTCTTTCAACTAGCCAGCATAGTACAGTTGCAAATCTGTGTAGACAGGGGTGCACCCAAAAGCTAGTTTATAATTAAGCATATATACATGAATAATTATTTGAAAGAGTTTCAACGTGGAGTGTTTAAATATTGGACTCTGTCTCCTATTATATTCTTTCTGCCCCTGAAGTACAAGAATAGACAATAAGGTAGAGGTCCACGACTAAATTAACAACTGAGATGGTTCTCTTGCCTGAGTGATTTTAAAAGGAGATTGCACTTGTGGGAGACAGAGTCAAGGTATTAATGCCAAATGTGTCATTTTGACCACTTACTGAAATGCAACTCTCTGGAACTGTAGGCTATCAATTAGTGTGGGATTTGCTGGGATCATTAGCCTAAGAGAGGGACATTTTTATTGGGAGTAGGGGAACAGCTATTACCGGCTCAGTATGGTACCTGTGGGAGAGTTCTTATTGGTAAAAAAATCTCTAAAGTCATTGATTTGCTAAAATGTCAGTTTTATCCAGTGGTGTGTTTTGCAAACTTTTGGAATCAGGCAACTGTCATAGTTCTCTTTGCTCAGTGATTCTGAATATAAATACACTGATGAAAGTAGCCAGATTCTTCTCTGAGTGATCAAAAGATAGATTTTGCGGGGAAGCAAGAAATTTCAGAAGCTACAGGGGAAAACAAAAAAACCAAAATACCTCGGGCTATCAGCGACTGGCAGACATTATGGTTAGGTTTGAAGTGTGTCTGACAGTGCAAAGGCTGCAGCCAGTCAGGCTGTGCAAACATGAGACTGGAGCTTCAGTGGCAGGAAGGGGTTTAATTGCAGTCACCCCAAATGTGTGTCTATTCATTTGAGTGACTAGTGTTAGTTCTCAGCTTGGGAGTGAAAGGCGCTCAGCACCAGAGTCGGCCAGGGCGGAGTCTGCAGGAGGACTCACCCCGCTGGCCTGTGTGCACTCAGCAGTCCCTCCCTCGCCAGGCCATAGCTTCCCAGTGAATAAAATCAAGAAAATGATGTCTGCCCCTCTGCCACACAGGGTATTTTTTAAAGCAATGTGAGTTAATAGAAGGAGAGAAAATGAACTAAATATAAAGGTCTGTGCATGAGTGTATAACTTGTAGCCAATTCTAGAACATTAGAAATGTGTGTTATAGAAAATGGTGCCAATAGTACCCACAAAGATCAGAAGTCCAAGTACCAGGAACAATCTGTCAAGTACAGATGGTTTCCTTTTCATATTCTCTTTTACTGTAAGCTTAGGCAGCCATGAGACTATGTCTTTGGTAATTTATCTGTTCCATCAATATGGCTCCAGAAGTGACTTCTCAAAACTGCTGCTCCATGGGTAGCGTAGTTTGGGACAGAGGGGCCAGGCTTAGGAGTTATCACCAAGTTATTTTCATATGGAAAAGGAGAATATCTGAAAGCCCACTCACCTTTGTGCTTTTCTCCTGGGAATTGCCTACCAATGGAAATAGATGTGCCAAACTGTTCCTTGATGTAACACATGAATGGGGATGTTTAAGGCAACTGAAGACAGAATGAGCAACATCACATGATCTATATATACTACAAAGAAAGTGTGGGATGTTCTAGATGTTGTCAGCTCATGGCAAGGTATCATTACAAGATGGGATTGAATGTGCAAGAGATTTGGGAAGACACACTTGTACATAACAAACAGGAGGAGCAAGTGGAGTTTGGTGAGCCTCAGACCATGATACAAGTCTGACATCGATGGATGGACAGACAGAAGAAAGGAGGATTATATAGGAAAAGCTGTGAGTTTCAGTACAGTTCTGAGAAGTCTCAGCCAGGCTCATGTGGGGTGCCTGAACAAAGTCCACCAGGGGCGTCCTGCGCTGGGCAGAAATGACCTGGCTCTAGTACCTCCACCATGCTCAGTGCCTTATGTCTAAATGCCATGGTGGCTTCGGAGGAGTGACAGCTGGATGTTGTCAGTCAACATGGCTGCTTACGGCAGGTTATCCTAAAGGGAGATCTAAGTAGGACACGTCCATAGTCACCACAGATATACTGACACCTCCTGTTCTGCACCCTGGGCCCTATGTTGTCACCTCCATACACTTCTAGTGCCCTTGCTACGTGCTCAGGCTACCTATTGTGAGGTCAGTAATACAATCAACCCAAGCATTCACCAAATACCCTAGGCACTACTCACTACTGCTATTGAATTTTTGCTAGATAGCAGGTACTGTGCTAACTAATACATGAGTATTAGTACATTTAGTCCTTATCACAACCCTCTGGTGGAACTACAGAGAACATCTTCATTTTGGGGATAAAACTCATAGGATAAATAATTATTTGAAGCCTCCTAGCTGTAAGTGGTGGTACTTTTAGTCAAACCTGGTCAGCCTGGTCATGTGACTACTCTATTGTACTTCCACCCATTCAGTGGATATCACCTCTAGAGGCCTGAGTACTATGCTGGGTGCTGGGCATTTTGTGATTCTCAGGTGGAACATTGCTTTCAAGAACCTCATTCTGGAGGTAGAACTGAGATCTAAATAAAAAATTATGCACAGCTTAGTAAGAGAAATGCCCAGAGGATTGAGATAAACTAAACTCAGTCTTGAATGATGAGAGATCAGCAATTGGACCAAAAGGAGAGAAATCTACATAGACCAATGAGCATTTGCCAAATCCCAGTCATACCCAGTAGAACCTGTGGTCCTTTTATTTGTTCAGATGTTTTTCCATTCAGTGTCCCAGTTAAGCTCTTCTATTTTAAGGTAAGATTTAGTTGCCTGGAAAGCTTATTTTTATTAAAACAGCCATTTAAAACCATTATGTTACTTGGAGATCACTTACAAGGTGTCGTTCAAGTAATTACTACAAATAAAGTCCTGGCATTTCTGAAGGTTTTACTATTTCTATAAACTGGAACCCATTCAAGGTGATTCCATTATAGATGAGTCTGTCATAAATTCCAACTATTTGTCATGAGTGGGAGAGAGAGTTACCACTAGTGCTCTAGGAGTTGTAGTAGGGAGTGTCTCCCACCCTCCCAATTGAAAAGCATCTGCCATGTGTGTATCAATGGGATAAAATGGTTTAAAATTAGTGTAGTAAAAAGTTAAAAGTCATGTATACACAAAGCATGCATGTAAAAGTAGAGCAAGATTAATTGGAAGGAACACAATCAACCTATGATCGTAGAAGTGTTTTCCAAATTGTCCAGTATAAACTTTATTTTTTAAATGTTAATGGAAAAAGAAAAAGAAGGCATGAACCCCACATTAATAGAGGTGGGGAATGAGATTCACAAGACTGAGCCAACTCTGGGAAAATGGGCCAGTGCAACTTCTGATTAAAAAATGATAATGATAGAAAAAAAATTATAGACCTAGTCCCAAAAGATGACAATTAAAAATTGTTGAAACCTGAGGGAGATATTACTTTAGTTTGTACCAAACTGACATTATACCAAAGTCAGTCTCCTAGTTTTGATAATGCACTGGGGTCATGTCACATGTTCTCCTCAGGGAACAGGGTGAAGGGTACACAGGAACTCACTGTACTGTTTTTGTAACTTATTGTTGGTTTAATATTATTTCATAATACAAAGTTTTAAAATGGTAATGATGGGACAGAATGCTATCCATTTGCAGGGTATTCCATTCTCACAGAGGATATTTGTCATCATTGCACCTTCACGAAAGAGCCCAGCTCTTTAATAATGAGAAGCCAGGCATGGGTAGGGTCTTTCAGGACAGCCTGCTGATCCCATGACATGGACTTTACCCACCCATCTCCAATTCTAGGCCCCATAATGTTTTTAATTATTAAAGCACTTATGTGCATCCTCTTACTTGTTCTTATACTTAAATATTCATGAGTAGTCCTTCCAACAGATATCTTGTGCAGCACAAAAATTCTTGTATATTTAACTGGCTGTTCTGATTTATTGATATGACTGCTATTGTGACATTTGTGGAAGAGAAGAAGGCTCGGCATCTGCTGTTAGCTGGAGTAAAGTATAGGGTAAAGAATACACAGATGGCTACTGATGGTTTCATGCTGCCAGCCTTGTATGAAAACCTAGCTTTGTCCCTGCATACGGATGGGGGTGACAGTCTCTCATAAGCATGGCTTTGAAGAGTGGTAGGGACAAGACTGTCCCCCACCTGTTTCAAGGCTCCTTTCATGGATCCCTCCAGATTAACCCCAGTTAAAATATAAATGGCACCTAGGGAGTTCTAATTGATTCATTAAACATACTTATGATATGCTGGCCAAGAGCAAAGCCTGGAAGCAATATAACACCCTCCTGGGATGAGCAATGTTAAGATCTTATCATTATCACTGTCTTATCATGAATTAGTTCTTTAAATCCATTTCAAGTAACAACCAACTATTAGCAGCACAAGATACCCAGGAGAAAAAAGATGAGAATTGAGAACAGAACTCATGCAGATACAAGCTTTGATGGGAGCAGAGATAAGATTGGCAAAATGTTGTATTGGGGTTGAGTGATGGGTATATGGGGATCCATTTTTATGTTATAACATACTGTTATGTCTTCTGTTTTGGTTATATATGTTTGACATTTTCTGCAGAAAATAAACTTAAAGAAAAAAATAAGTAATTCTGTATCCCACTATACAAGGGTGGGCAAAAGTGGGTTTACAGTTGTAGTATAAATAAATAATGCAATAATTCATAAATGATACAAGAATAAACTCTGTGTTTCACATACCTACAATTATAAACCTCCTTTTGCCCACCCTGTATTGTCAGCGGCCGTTAGATGCTATAAAAATTTTCAGAAAAGGTAAAATATGACTCTCATACAAATATAAAAACAAACACACACCATTATGGCTTGTTTCTCCTCAAACAATTGTGTCCCCTCAAAAGATATGTTGAACTCCTAAGCCTCAGTAACTATGAGTGTGACCTTGCTTGGAAATAGAGTTTTGAAGGTATAAATAAGTTAAGATGAGGCCATTAGGGTGGTCCCTAATTCACTATGACTGGTGTCTTCATAACAGGAAATTTTAGACACACAAGGAAGAATGTCATGTGAAGACAGAGAGACACAGGGTAAAGTGGCAATGTGAATATGGAGGCAGAGATTGGGGTGAGGCTGCCACAGCCATCGAAGGCCTAGGGCTACCAGAGCTGGAAGAGGTAAGGAAGACCTGTACCTGGAGGCTTCTGAGGGAATGTGGTCCTGCCAACGGGACCTAAATCTTGAACTATGAGAGAATAAATTTCTGCTTTAATAAGCCACTCATACTGTACTTTGTTACAGCAGCCTTAGGAAACTAATGCACATGATATTATTTAAATCATTAATGAGGAACTGGTGAGGTATTACAACCAATTTAAAGAAGTCAAGCCTTGGTTGGTGTGGCTCAGTGGATTGAGTGCCAACCTGTGAACCAAAGGGTCACTGGTTTGATTCCCAGTCAGAACACATTGTTGGGTTGTGGGTGAGGTCCCCAGTAGGGGGCATGTGAGAGGCAAACACACAGTGATGTTTCTTTCCCTCTCTTTCTCCCACCCTTCCCCTCTCCCTAAAAATAAATAAATAAAATCCTTAAAAAAAAATAAAAAATTTATATGGAGTAAAGAAATGTTAAAATAAATGTGCAAATGGAGGACAATTAGCCTCTTCCACAGAGGAGCAGGTAAGTCAGCTTGAATCTCTACTGGGAGAACAGGATTTGGATGTGCATAGACAAAAATTATTTTGCATTGCTTTCAGTTTATCTACAGTTTCTGGAGTTGAAACACCATGAGGCCTGTCCTCTAGACCAGGAGCTGCCTTTGGATGAATCACAACCTTTCTCTTTTCCTTTCTTTTTTTAGTCATTAAAACCTTTTCTTATAAGATCAGTTTTTAAACCTTAATACAAATGATTGTTTTTTAAAGATAAGAAAATAAAAATAATAAAAAATCAGATTTAAGGCACAACATACTTACTGAATATGCAATATTTCAGAAAGTTAATTACCCACTCTCTGCCTCCCTTTCCTCATTTGTGAGATGGAAATAATACTAATAATGCTGCTTATTAGGTCTATAGTGAGGATTAAATGAGATAATGCATGTAAAATACTTGACAATGACTGACTCAAAATATCCAATAAGTAATTTCCATTATTGCTATTAATTGAGAGAATGTTGAGAGAATTAACTGAAAGATTCAGTAAGAGCTTCTGAACATTATCAACTATTCTGCAACTACAGCTGAACTCTACAATCATATTACTGACTCTAACATCAGATGTGTTGAAAAATGAAAGTAAGGTGGAGAGATTACAGAGTAGAGTAGGGCCATGTCTGTGAAAGCATGGCCAGGAAGGAGGTCTGGGGTGAAGAGGAAAGTGAATGAGTGTAGGGCAGGGCGGGAAGAGGCAGGGAAGAGAGATTTGAACCCAGGTTAATCGATGGTTGGTCTGCAATTGTGCTAAGTGCTTACCCGTCTCCACGTCCTTGGCTTAGCACAATGACTGCTGTGATAGATGTGGAACCCACTAATGATCCAGATTTTAATCCTTCCTCAGGGTTTTGCAGAGTCCCTTAATCAACTCCAACTCATTCATTTCACCTCGAGAGCTCTCCTCTGTGGGCAGAGAAGGGAGGGGTGTTATTCAGGTGCACAGGACAAATGAAATCAAAGCACACTTGTGATTGGTTGCCTGTGCCTTCCATTTGTGAGGCCACCCTGGTCTCTATCTCATTCCAAAGAGCACTTTGGACCAAAAACAACCCCCACCAGTTGTCTTTCCGCTTGTGCTTCAAAGCCATGTTTGTGTCATTTGCTCTGGGCCCAAAATCGTCCCTCAGACTTCCTCCCTGCAGGCGATTACAGACATTGTACAAAGAAATTAATTAAGTAGGTTTTGCATTTGCACAGTTTTAATGAACAAATGATGTTCTTATTTGTTTATCTGCTTTCTAATTATAACACAATTCAAAACATCATGGTTTTCTGCATCCCAACTGTGTTATTGTTATGGCAGTGTTATTGCACTCTCATGGTGCAGGTAATGTTATTTTTGAGATAGATGCCAGGTGCAGTATTCCATATTTATGAAAGTGGTGAGCTGCACATTTCTCTCTTTTCATGTACTGCTTATCTGTACAAGAGCAGGAAGTTAAATATAATGCTCTGTCTTAAAGAGCCTGGAAGGGTACCGCGGGCAGCCTGAGGATTTGCAGTTTAGTGGCGGAGGTGAGGCCTGGCTGATGCAATGTGGGGCCAACAGAGAGAGACCTAAGCCAGGACTGAACCTCACCACTCCAAGCAGCCACCATGCCATGGGCTGATAAATGGAGTTTCAACAAGAAGGCAGGTGTCAGAGGCTCAAAGGCCAGCAGGTCAGAAGCTCTGGGAGAGTAGTACAGAGATAACAGAAGGTGGGCTCAGCACAGGAGACAGCGTCTCTGCTTTCTGTGTTCTAGAGTTTTTGAGCGGGGCAATCCAGATCACAGGTTGGGGTATAGCCAGAGCTTGGAGGTCTGTAGAAGACCTCTGCCTTGTCAAGAAACCTGCCTTGACTGAGGTGTGGGCAGACCTGCTAGGTCTCTTTCTCATCTCTCTCTTCTTAGGCTACAGAGCAGCATCACAATGTACTTCTGCCATTGGCCAAAGGAAAGTTGGGTCTATATATTGGACCTGAGCTTAGATAGGCATTGAGTACCACCTACTTTAACAACTGATAATGGGCCTCTCATGATGTGCTCCCCCATGGGAGCAGGCACTCCTGCCCCCCAAGAATTTGCAGTCTAGACTACAGAATTGCTTTGGGAATCCTCTCTCCTTAATTAATCACCTGACTGCTTGGAAGGGGTGTAGCCCTGTCCTGCCTTAAGGTCAGATGCTGTGGATGTTATTGCTCACTGAGTATTGAGATCACATTCCTCTTCTCCTTGTGCATGCCCTCTAACCCCAGGGATGAAGGGTGGTGCTATAGAAGTCACTCACTGTCCATCTGGATTTTTAAGCTTTGTAACCCATGCTAAAAGGTAGTGTGGTCTAAAAGAAAGAGGATTTTGCGTTAGAGCAATCTAGAATATGAATCCCCAATCTTTCCTTTCCTACTGTGGAGTTCAAAGCAGGAGACCTGACGTCTCTGGCCTGTGTATCCTACTGTGTTCCTGGAGAGATATCCCTTGGTTTTTCTGATGGTAGATGTTACATTTAGATGAGACACATTTGCTAAGTGCTTGGGTAGTGCCTGAAGCGTAATGAATGCGGCACCATGAAGACCTGGGCTGGAGGAAAGAGTGTTGTATATTCATTGAGGTTCTGGGGGACTTTGCCAAAACCTGGCTTTGTGACTCGGTCAAAGTACTTGCCCTTAGCATCCTCATTTTTTAAATGAGGGTTTGGGCTACAGCAGCGGTCCCCAACCTTTTTGGCACCAGAGACTGGTTTCCTGGAAGACAATTTTTCCATGGATGGGGTGGGGAGGGGAGACAGGAGGCGGAGCTCAGGCGGTAATTCTAGGGAACCTTTGCTCTCTTGCAGGCTGCTCACCTCCTGATATTCGGCCAGATTCCTAACAGGCCAGGGACCTTTATTGTCTCTGGCCTGGCGGTTGGGGACCTCTGGGTTAGTTGTCTCTAAGGGTCCTTCTAGCGGGAAGATACTGAATTCATGAAGTTCCATGGACATTCATTGCCAATACTTACTGTTGGCTTTCTCCTCTGAAAAGTTAATGTCCGTTGGTTTGAAATCCCCCTTCCCGCTCTTCTGCAAACCTACGTCCCTGTGCTGCTTCCCGAGCGTCATAATCACCTGTCCTCACAGCTGAGGTTGTTTTGTGCTGCCTTCTGATCCCATGTTTTACTTCTCAGGACTTTTTTCCTTTCTGTTATTTCCTGTTCTTTTCTTTGATAGCCTTTTTTGGCCTATGCTCCTATGCCCCTTGGCAAAAGCAGGGCCAGTGATATTCATATCCTCATTTTATTTCTCTTCACTCTGTTGATTAAACTGTACATTGGTCACATACCATGTTTGTGGATGAGGCTACTAGTTAAGCGGTAATAAAATCTAGTATAATTGGCTGTTGCTCCGCCTCTCCACCGGGCAGAAGGCCACTCAAACATACAGGCACATGCTTAATTACATTAAAACGGTGGCACACTACTTCTGCTTCCGCATCACTTCCCTCCCACTTTGTTTATTTTCTCTTTACTTACGTAGATCTTTCTTTCTGGAAGGCCATCTATGATGCACTCCAAGCGAAACAAATATTGAATGCATACTCTTTGCAGGAATTGTGCTCGCTGCTGGAGCTTCGGAGAAGTAAAAAAGATCTGTCTCTTTTCCTTAGGAAGTTTATGGTTTACTGGGGATACCAAGAAGCACACAGGGACCATTTCAGTCTATTTGGGCAGTATAGCAGAGGACCATAGACTGGGTGGCTTGTAAACAAGAGAAAGCTATTTCTCACAGTTCCACAGGCTGGGACATCTAAGGTCAATGCCCCAGCAGATTCCACGTCTGCTGAGGCCCATTTGCTGGTTCACAGACAGCAGTCTTTTTGTTGCATCTTCACGTGGTGAGAGCAGGGGCAAGGGAGTTCTCTGACTACTTCTTATAAGCACTAAACCCTTTCATGACTGCCTGCTCCATCCTTATGACCTAAGCACCTCCCAAGTCCCCAACCTCCAAATAGTATCGCCTCAGAGATTTTATGTCAACATAGAATTTTAGGGAGAAACAAACTTTCGGTGTATAGTGGAGAATTATATACAATTTGACCCATGCTCTGATAAGACTGAATATGGGTGTTTTGAGAAAGTTGCCCTAGTCCAAGAGGATTTTAGAGGAAGGCTTCCTTCAGTGTACTCTGAGTCTGATTCAGAGACAAGAGTTTTGTCCTGAGAGACGGACTGCTATAAGGGAAATTATAGGCAACTGAATTTGACTTAGTATAAGGATAAACTTTAAAACCATCAAAAGTTGATCAAATAGAGAAAAAGCAGTTTTGAAATGTGGTGAGTTCCCTATGCAAGGAGATAATAAAATGTTTGATGAGAACATTCAAAGAAGATTTATGAACTAAAAGTGAATTAGCAAGATGATCTTGAAAATCTTGGATTCCTGAGAGACTGAGATTCACTGTACTAGCAGGTAATGGTAAAAGTTCCATGGAGAAATGTGACCTTGAGGTCCCATTACCTATAAGATGCTAGTTAAGCTAAGAAGAGTAGGGAGGAGCTCACAGGTAATAGGACAGAATGATTTAAGATCTTAGACTCTGACTGGTAACTCAGAGCCAGGACCGTGCATATAGTAAACTCTGGGGTGGATTTTGTACCACCCAGACCTTTCTAAGTTCTCTAGCCATTCAGATAACCTAGAGCACTTCTGTGGGAGTTCTGTTTGCTTTCCGACATTTGAACATTCCAATGCTGGATTGTTAGACAACAAAGGATTGTGAACACAGTGCCCTGGGCTCTAGGGTCTCCTGCTGTTTTGCTGACACACAGGCTTCACACCTATGTGGCTTGTTATGGAGAAAGAATTAGTTGTTAGAGCTACAGGCCATTCTGCGGACAAATGGGCAGTTTCAACCTTGGTTTTGTGTCAGCCTCATAAAGGAGAGGATAGGCATGGAAAATACAGGAAAATTCCTATGGGATTCCACCTAGCACCCTGGAAGAGTGCCGGGCCTTCAATCCTTGAATTCTATTAAAATGCATTAGTATCTCACACTGCAAAAGAAGGACTAAACAATCAATGCACCCCAGTGCCATCAGAGTGATCTTAGAAAAAACTGAATCTGAATAACACCTTTGCTTAAGATTATTGTTTTCCCATATCACCTGCAATATGAACATCAAAGTCCTTAGCCTGAAAAATAAGGCATTTTATGACTAACAGCAAGGACATTTGCTGATGTTGGACAGTTATATAGCTTCTCTGTGCCTCAGTTTCCTCATCGTGAAACAGTGATGGTTGTAATAGCATCCAGGTCATCTAACTGGTAGAAGACTAAATGTGCCCACACATAAATCAAGCAGGTAGAACATTGCCTACCACGCAGATGTTATGAGTACTAGGTTTATCCGCCCAGATTCACTGTGAGCTCCCTGAGAACAGGGATCCTGTGCTTCCTGTGGGCATCTCAGTCCTGGCATCCCCTGCAGTCCTGGCATATATAATACATGAGGTTTAGGAGCACCTGCTCTGGAGTTGGACTGCTTGAATTCATATTCCAGTTCTAACATTGGACCATCTGCGCAGTGCTTAACTTACTAATCCTTGGTTTTCTCATCTGTGACCTGAGGAGGTTAAATGAGGTAATATATGCAAGGCATTTAATTAAGACAGAGCCTGGCACTAAAATCATCAGCTAATATCATTAGAGGTCAATTAATGCTTGCATAATAGATATTCAAAATGCAGACAGAAAATACCAAGATGTATCTAGTTTCTTTTTGCCTCTCTCTCTCTTTCTCCCTCACTGCCACGGTGGCCATGCTCTCCCCTGCACCTCAATTTTCATGTCACGTATCTAGGGATAGTGCGACTAAATGCTTACTTCCCAGGAGGACCAGGAAAATAGATGTTTGTGTTTATCACGGTGCTCTGCGTGACCTGAGGAAAACTGCAAGTGAAAAGTATCGTTCTCATCGTGATTATTCATTGATCCCCCAACCACTCATCATTTGGAATATGACTGATCCACAGGCTCCGGAGGAAGATTTATCACTTGCCTCTCCAAGCCTATGGATGTACCTTTCATTAAATGCAATTATCTCTGAGCAAATGCACACATCTCGAGTCCACTGCCTCTTACTCAATGAAATCATTAAACCTCTTTGCAGCAAGGAGCCGTCAAAAGCCCCCTGATGAAATATGGCCTTAGATTGGTATTTGGGTTTAATTATACAATATCTGCTCTTAGAGAGTTTCAAGGATGCTGTTCTGTTGTCTCTGTTCTCTCGGTTTATTTATTCTCAGTCACAGGTCTCTGGAATACCCTGTGTACCTGAGGTATTGTCCTGAACTAGCACAATGGCCACAGAGCAACAAAGTGCCATCAGATAGTTCCTCTGGTGCCCCTTCGAGGTAAACTACCGTTAACAATGCCTCATTCTCCAGTGGCCTAATCTTTGATTTCATGCTCCAGTGCTGAATGGATGTGAAAGCTCTCCATGTATTGTGACTTAATGGGCAGGTGTCCTTGGTCAATGAATGTTTCCCAGAGCTTTACTCCGTATTTATTCACAAGCCAAGTAGATATTAACACAGGGCAGTGAAATGTCTTCTCGAGTGATTTGGGGGAGAAGATAGATTTCATATCACATAAAATATATTCTTCTATTCCCCTTTCAAGAAGGAGCAAGCAACAAAAATGAGGAGTAGAAACATCAAAGCTAAGGCAGACCCAAGTGCAATTTGAAACTGCCTCGGGGAGGGATCCCATAACTGCAGTGAAAAGTTGTTTTGCCAAGTACTTGTGTGGACAAAAAAAAAAATCATTTCAAAAGACCCAGGAACTTACTTGTCAAAATACTACTTCACATTTTGCTTGATAGAGAGAATTTAGATTTAAAAAATTTAAAAATGAATGGGCATGGTACTTAAGCACTCACATCTCTCATTTAATTTAGTTGTCCTTAACAATTGTGTGAAGTATTAGGCAAGGGGTCTCACCCCTAACTGAAAGATGAAGAGACTGAGGCCAAATGTCTTCTTGCTGCCTGTGCTCTTTCCATTTGAGGATGCTGCTGCTTTAGTTTTCTGTCTTTTTGCATCACACATTTTTTAGCTCCAACTCAAGTGTTTTGTACTTGTAAAACTATTAGAACTCTTGATGTATATAGACAAAGTGAGACAGTATTGATGCTAACCCAGCTGGTTATGGATCTATGCACCAAGCAAATATCAACAATTTGAATGAGAGATCAGCAACATGAAATTGTAAGATGCAAAAGATTTCTAACTGAGCTGCCAGGGGCGGCATCGTGGTATCTCTTAGGTTCACCTGGTAAAGAGACAGCCCCTTTCTTAACAATCCCAGAAGACAGTTCATAAGATACTGAACCCATAGTACAAAAGACATTTTATGTAAGTCACTAATGATTAACTTAAGTAGAAATGCAAGAACGCAATACCTTATCTACATTGTGGTTTCACAACAGTATATATACTTTGGGAGCTGTTCACGCTTCCTGTATCGTCACTAGAACACATTCAGAGCACCACTGAGGGTCTCATTCCTGTCTGGGACCTGAATGATCTCTTATTCTTGATTCGTCCTGACTCTCTTTATCTGACTCGCTTTAGTATTTCTAAGTTTAACTCAGGTGACTGCTTGTTAATCCAGGAATGTTTGTCTCTCTCTCTGCAGTTGATCAATAGTCCTGGGATATTTTGCCCTAACCACACAGTCTTCACTAACTGCATTACTTTTGTTAGTCATTTGTTTCTCATTCATTCTTTCATTCACTCAGCCTTCAAAATATCTATAGAAAACCTACTCTATGCAGGGTTTTTTATGCTTGGCACTGTTAACATTTTGAGATGAATAATTCTTTGTTGTGGGAGACTGTCTATTGTAGGATGTGTAGTGGCATCACTTGCCTTTACCCATTAGATGTCAGTAACACTTCTCCCCCGGCTGTGACAAACAAAAACGTCTCCAGACATTACCAAGTATCTCCTGGGGGACAAAATCACCCCTGGTTCAAAGCTGCTGCTCTGTGTCAATCACTTTTCTAGGCACTGTGGATACGGAAATAGACAGGATTTTAAAACTGTGCAACTGCATACATTATAAAATATTGACATAAGCAAATCCCCTTGGTTACTAGCCTGTGTTCCCTGTGTCAGATAAATGATCTCCATAAAATCTGCTGCATGCCAGGAAGACCCACATGGCTGTAGATGGCAGCAAAAAGACATTTTCTGAGGAGTTCTTCCTAAAAGATCCTTCTATTCTACATTCAGAGTACTTTTTTTTTCCATGGTGATTCATCTATTCATCCAACATATATTTCTTGACATTCCACTGGGTCTCAAGCATGTTATTGTAGTTGATTCCTTTTCTCACTTTGATTGGTGTTATCCATAACCTCCATCACTAGCCACTACCTGTGAACATTAAAAGCTATCATTTAAAGCACCATGATGCCTCCCAGAGTATTTCTATTTAACTACCATGTGCCCAGTCCATAGGGAATGCACAAGAGGTCTAGGAATTCACAATCCAATTAAACAAGAACTTAATTAGTGCACAAAGGAAAATAATAGGATGTGTCCTTCATTTGACAATGAGCCCTGTTGGAATTTGGGACATACTGTTTCAGAAGCACTGGGAGCATTTTCCCAGCAAATCCAAGTCTACCGGCAGGGGTGTCCAAACTTTTGGAGTCTCTGGGCCACACTGGAAGAAGAAGAGTCATCTTGGGCCACACATTAAATACACAAACACTAACAAAAACTGATGAGCAAAAAAAAAAAGGGTTTTAAGTAAATTTATGATTTTGTGTTGGGCTGCATATTCATAGCTATCCTGGGCTGAATGCAGCCTGCGGGCCATGGGTTGGACACTGTTGGTCCTGTTCCTGGAGGTTGACACAAAGACTAATTGCTGTTCAAGTGTATATGACTTTAAAGAAAGGGTTTCTTTTTTCCCTTCAAAATTCTACATTGGCAACTCATACACTCTTAACTTGGTTTTAGTTGCTATGGGGGATTAAAGATTTCTGCAATTTCTTTACCTCTTTTCCCATTGACAAGTCTTTCAACAGGAGGAAATCTTTTCTCCCTCCTGTTGAATTCTTGGTTTGGAGATTGATAGAATGTGACAGACAGAAATTGCGTGACTTCCAAGGTCAGGCCTTAAGAGATCTACACTACACTCACTGCTTTGGGATACTTCCTCTCAGAATCCAGCTTCCATGCTGTGAAAACTTCAAGCCGTGCAAAGGAGAGTTGAGGCTGTCTGCTCAACAGCCCCAGCTGAATCCTCAAACAACAGTGAGCCCCACCTGGCAGCCGTGTGAGTGAGGCCATTTGGCTCTTCCCGTTGTCCTGGAACGCCAGCCAATATAATTCAGACTTTCCTTGCTGAGCTCTGTCTGCTTAAATTGCAGAACTGTGAACAAATTAATACTGATTTTTGTGGTAAGCCACGCAGTTATGGGGTGGATTGTTATTCAAGAATAGACTCAATAGGTAACCAAGACAGTTGTTCCTAAACATTTCTTTCCTCTGTACTCTCTACTTTCTTCTCATTAGGAATTCAAATACCTATTGGCCCAATTAGCTGTTTCAGGTGTGGGGATTTAAATTTAGCTTCCCAGTTCAAGTTTCCTCTATCCTTAATGAATTTTCTTCCCTCGACAGGGAGCAGGGGAAGTATTCTCTAGTACTCTCCAGCTCACTCCCCCTTGATTTGGGCTAGCAATCCTTGACTCAAACTGGTTAATCAAAAAGATTGATTTTTCTAGTTAAAGAACCAATTCATAATTTTTAAAAAAGTAACAGAGGAAAAGAGAGCAGTCTCTTGTTTTTAATCATGGGGAAGTTGCCACTGTGGGTTAAAGGCTCAAGATTTTTAAAAAAGGCAAATGGATACAAACACTCCTGTTGAGAACCAAGGTCCTACCTGAGGGGTGTCAGGATCAGAAGCTGCCCGCTCACTCACTAGCCACTGTGAACTCCTGTAGGACCCCCTTTCAGCCTTTCTCACAAAATGCCCCTTGTAAATCATTTTAGGAGCTTCTGAATCCTTAGCTTTTAGCAAAGTCCTGTTGAGATGCTGTGTATGCTTTTCTTATATGAAATATTGAGTGGTCAACCTGAGTTCTTTGTAGCAGGCTAATGCATCCCCTCCCCTGGTTTATTGGCAGTGTTTTGTGTGAGAGTCATTTATACCATGTGGTGGGCTTCTCAAGTCCTTGCTCCTCCCCCCACCCACCCAGTCCCCCTTATGATGTTCATTTGTCACATGCAGTATTGTGGTTCAGTAGAGAAACACAATTGATATGCAGTCAAATTGCTCCTGACAGAGTGGTTTTAAAAGCTTTTAGAGCAGATGTACAAGGGGAAGTTTTGTCTTCATGGAATCAGTGTGGCTCATCTGTCTGTATTACATGTCTAACAGTTACACTGAACAAGAATGACATTTTAAATAAGAGTAAGTACAGCTTAACTTTTTAATGTCATTCTTCAGAGCCAAGAACTTGATTTTTTTTGTTAATGTACATAGCTCAATTTATAATACAGGCTTTCTTTCATCCTCCCTTCTCTCTTCCACTGCTGACGTCTGCCTCTCTCTATTTTCAATTTAGTTGGTGGGATCTTTTTTTCTTGAGATATTTGGAGATTTTACTTTTAAAGGATACTGGCAGCTTGCTTTCTGCACAGGTTTAAAGGTAGCCAGTCCTGTCTGGATGGATGGGGCTGCAAAAGGTGGCGTCAGCAGTAGCAGAACAGACCAGAGACGAAAGTGGGGCAAGGGGGTCATCTGTGAAACACAAGGAACTGGATATTAAGTCAGCAGTCACAGGGGCAAGAGAAACCCAGGAAACGGAAATATCAGAGGATCGTGAATCCAAGTGGTGTGATCCAACCTTGCAAAGAATCAGCCTCTAGGAGGCCTCTAGGGCTGGAGGCACTGAAATGCCACAAGTGCACACACATCCAGATGAATAGTCCTAGAAGGAGGGGGTACAGGTGGGAAAGCTGGGGAATAGCACCTGAAGCAGAAGGTGGGTCCTAGTACCTGGGCAACTTGTTCTAGTCACAGGGCTTTCTTTTGTGAAATGTAACTCTGGGTCTGCATGGTTTGCCCAGGCTTTTTGCCAAATTTGAGCTTTGTTTCTCCAGACTATGAAAGTTTGTGAGGGTATGCTGTATAGATTGTAGTTTCTGATAGGTTTTTCCATGCAAGAAAACTGTCTTTCAAAATAAAACCGAGAAACTTCAAAGCATGATATTAGAGAGGGCATATCCAGATGAGGAGACCAGTGGCCCCACCTCTGCCCTGGTTTCCCTTTAGCAGACCCTCTTCTCTGTTGCTGCCTCATGTGCCCCCCATCCCTCTGTTGAATGGACAACCATCTCTTTTACTACATGCATCACAAACATTGCCCAGCAAGCTGGAATTCACCAAATCTAAATACATACATACATGTAAAACTCAAAAAATTCTTAACATTCTGCCTTATAAAAGTTTCTGTTCCTGTTGCAATTTATAATACAGCTTCTCCATGACTTACGATGGGGTTATATACTGATAAATCCATCCTAAGTCAAAAAATGCATTGAATACACCTAATCTATGGGACATCATACCTTAGCCTAGCCTACTATAAATGTGCCCAGAACACTTACATTAGCCTACAGTTGAGCAATATCATCTCATGGCCACTGCCCAGCATCACGAGAGAATACTGTACTACATATAGCCATCTCGAGAAAAGATGAAAACTCAAACTTTGAAGTAGGGTTTCTACTAAATACATATCGCTTTTCCATCATTGCACATTTGAAAAACTATAAGCTGACTGTCCTAAGTCAGGGACCATCTGTTATAGGCTTTCTTTTTAAAAAACTCTTATTGCATTTTTTCCATTACCATTTAACCCCCTATATCTCCTCTCCCCATCCCCCACAATCACCACACTGTTGTCCCTGTCTATGAGTCCTTTTTTCTTTCTGCTCGATCCCCCCACCTCTAACCTCCCTCCCCATAATTGTCATCCTGCTCTCTATCTATGAGTCTCTAGTTTATTTGTTAATTCAGTTTGTCTATTAGCTTCTACACATAAGTGAAATCATATGGTTCTTATATTTCTCTGACTGTCTTATTTCACTTAGCATAATTTTCTCCAGGTCCATCCATGCTGTTACAAAGGGTAAACTTTTCTTCTTTTTTACGGCCAAGTAGTATTCCATTGTGTAAATGTCCCATGATTGCTTTACCCACTCATCTACTGATGGACATGTGAGCTGCTTCTATATCTTGGTGATTGTAAATAATGCTGCAAAGAACAAAGGAGTGTTTACATTCTTTTGAATTCGAGTTTTGGGTTTCTCTGGATATATTCATATTGCCAGAAGTGGAATTGCTGGGTCTAAAGGTAGTTCCACTTTTAACTTTTTGAGGTATCTCCATGCTGCTTTCCACAGTGGCTGTATCAGTCTGCATTCCCACAACAGTGCAGTAGGATTCCCTTTCTCCACATCCTCACCAGCACTTGTTTGTTGATTTATTGATGACAGCCATTCTGATAGCTGCCTCCTTTCTTTCTTTCACTGGCAATCTAAATGTCTCTATTTTCAGTGTAGTTGTGGAATCTCTTGTTTTTGAGATGTTTAGAGATATTTTTTACTTATTTACCTTGTTGTAGAGCTCACCGCTTCTAGAGAGTGTACTCTTCATACTCTACGACGTTTCTCTCTGTAGATGGATATGGGCATACACACATACACACGCACACCGTAGCTATTCAACCAGGCTCAACTCAAAACTCATATACCACTTCACTGTCTTCCAGTTCCTCCACAGCCAATTATAATACCTCTTTTCTTCACGACAAAGCTCTTCTATATCCTCAGACCCTGTCGTTCTCTAGGCATTAAGCAATGGGAATACCCTTTAAATGTACCATTTGTGTAACCCACCTATATAATTACAGGTCTGAGTGTTCATCATAGAGTCCTTGAGTAGGCAGCCGATTCCTTTCCAAGTCATGTTGGTTAACTTTGCCTAAGGAAAGACCTTTACTTCTAGATTCAGGGAATAATCATTAGATTAAATAATTAGACTTTAAAATAAAGCAAAAACACAGTGCATTCACTTTCTGAAGACTTACTAGACAATGACCAAAAATACAGATGAATAATTCCAATTTTAACACAATCATGATCTTATTTCAACACAAAAACGTATTCCTGAAGGATGAGTAGTGAAAGCTGAAGGGTTCATTTCAGGCCTGCTCTTCCTCTTCCACACATGCCTGTCTATCCTGTTAGCTTCTTGGGTCTTGTGCTGGTCATGGTCACCCGCAAACTCCGGAGGCTTTCAGAACATCTGTTCAGGGTCCGATTAAAATGGCGAGGTGATGTCTGGCTACACCATGGAAAGATTTCTTTGGGATGGCCACATTGTTGCCACTGCCTCCACTGATATTGCTGTGAGGGTACCTTCATTTGCCTTCAACATTAAGGAATTGCTCATCACCCTAGGCCCAGCTCAGCCTTTCTCTTTCTCTGTCCTCTTCTTGTAACTTGTTCTCAAGACACATCCTTCTGACTTCGAAGTTCATACTCCCAGTCCTCTTTGGGACTCCAACTCCGACTCCCTGGCCTCCAGGTCTCGCAGTCTATTGGCCCCATCTCTCTTCCTCAGCACTGAGGACTCTGCAGGTGCTCACACTGGCCTCACATCTTCCCACTCAGAAAGGGAGGGAAACTGAGGCCCCTGGGTCAGACCTCTAGGGTCAGGCTAGGAAAAGTCTGGAATGTCACACCAAGGAATTGTAGCTTCTTTAGGTGACATAGAGTCTCTTTTATTCATGAGTTTTCAGTTCCAACCTGCAATTTTGAGGATTTTCAGATCTTGGAACCTGTGTGCTTTGGAGAAGGAGTTACAACGTCTCAGAGGACCATTTAGGGAAAAAGACCACAAGGTATAATCATTGCAGCTAAATGAATGCTGGTGTTCGTTCAGAGCATTTTACCCTGTAATTGCCCACTTAAGGCGGAATGCAGCAGTGGAACAAAAATTTTGCCTTTTTAGTTTTTGTGGCTTCAGAAAAAGGATATTTATACTGACACTATACATTTTTTATTCAACTTAGAAAAATATGCCACCCTTTCATTTTCATGCAGATCACAGAACTACTTGCTCTTTCATGTTAGATCTGATAGCAGGTGGTAGTCCGCTGGGATACACAGAAGGAATCAGTCTCCCATTAGTTTTACCTCTTAGAGGTGAAGCTGAAAGCTCAGCCTATTTCCCACATAGTTTACCCATCTAGGATCAACAGAGGAACAATCAGGGCCAAACCGAAGAAGGTCGGGGAGGAGAATTTCTCTGTGGGCTCAACTTTCCTTCCCACTCTCCTGTCCTCTTCTCTCTGTCTCTCTGCTGGGCAGTTTCCTCCCGGGCTTCGTACCTTCAAGCTGCCCTGAAGCCCATGTATCCTTCCATTGGGTCCATCTCTATTTCCCCTCCAAGTCTATATGTTATCCCCCTACCCCTGCAACAGTGATATTGAGATTTCTTTTTCCTTCCTGTCTGATCCATCTGGATTCAAGTTCACACCAAACCCAGACACACATCTAGGAATGGAATTTATTTTTCCCAAGTGGATGGGTGTGGTTTCTCTTGAACTGCGGCCTGGTATGGGTTATATAGGCAAGAACTTTGGACTAGGAGTTCCAGCTATAAAAGGACTGTGAAATATATGAGTCACAAAACAGAATTTTTCTACTTTTAAGCCACCTTTCAAGACTGTAATGGTGACCCACAAGTTTCTTCCCAGATTGC
Organism: Macrotus californicus; assembly: GCA_007922815.1. Lineage (NCBI taxonomy): Eukaryota > Metazoa > Chordata > Mammalia > Chiroptera > Phyllostomidae > Macrotus > Macrotus californicus. Next base: position 8,104 of record VMDR010006882.1, on the reverse strand, counting down.
TTTGATCATTCCCCAATGTTTCTTACACATGCTGTAGAAAATATGTGTCTTAGTAACACAGGATCTCTATCATTGTCTCACTCCTTGTTCCTTTTCACTGTGGCCCTAGCTAATGCCCAAAGTGGAACTATGCCACCCACATCCATGGCTTGCACCATCACTATTGGCTGATTCCCACCCCATGGTTCCTGCTGGCCCTAATTTCTGTGTGATGGCTAGCAGCGCCTGATATTCCTGGCAAGTGTTGTCATGCCTGATGTCTGGGGTCCAGTTGCTGCTGCCAGTGGTACCTCTTGTATTGCCAACTCCAGTCCTTATCCTCCTGCTGCTTCCACAACATTTCTGCTGCCACCACCCAAATCACTGATGCTGCTTGGCACTACCGCATCACTTCCCTTTGCTCTTTAATTGCTGTACTACCCTAAGCGTCAGGCAAGGGTCCTGGGGGCTGGGCCAGCTGGCACTCTGACCTCTTGTATGCCTCTCTTCCTGGAAAATGCAGGCTACCCAGTAAGGGGGGAGAGGCACAGGATAGAGTGCTATAAAAGGTAGTGAGCTGAGGGTTCAAGAGTATTGGGGTATACTTTTTTTCTCCTTTCTAGACAGTCGTCTTGTAAGATTATGAAAACATGATCCCCAAGATCTCTTCAAAATCTCCTAGCCTATGAGGTTTATTCACAGGGACCCAGAACCTACGGGTGGATGGAAAGAGACAGGTAGCATAATCTTTGTGGCAGATCCAAGAGGTAATTCAAGGCATTGCATGCACAAGTCTATGCACACTGACATGACATGCACGTGTGTGTATGTGCACATGTGTGCATGTATTTTCTGCATTCTGCATTACTAGTGCAAGTTTTTCAGAACAGGGGTTAGTACTAATTATAATTCCATGAACCCCCAAGCATGCATGTACTCTTATGCCAAGCCTTGAAATTCCATAAATGTTTGATGAAGAAATTTTTTTTAAGTTTTTCATTCAAAGCACTTTTCATTATTAAAAGCTCCAAATGATTAGAAACAAAGTGCTTAATATTCTACAGCAACTCCACCCAGGCAGCACATCAAAAGTTATAGAACAGACAAGAGAAATCAAAGAAATGCAAATGCATTAGATGTTGCCACCTTGTCTTTATTGTACTTTAAGAAAAAATAAAAGCTAGAGAAAAGTTTTCCCACTGATACTAATGTGTTTTGTTGTTCTCCAAGTACCACTAAGGCGGGGAGGATTCTGGGGCATTCGTATCCACCCAAGTCCTAGCTCTAGCCTCGACTACTTTCCCTCTAGAATTCAGGAATCTTCAGGAAGCATGACTGTTAAGAATTGGATAACAATAAACCCCAAATAATTGGATTGTCTTATTTTTCCTGCACCTTTCATTTAAGAACTGCAGCCCCTTACATTCTTTCCAGATTGTTCTAGAAGTCTCCAGAGGATATCAGCTGTGTTTCTAAAAGCAGCCACTGTGAAAACCATATGGGTCTCCACCTTTTCTTCCTGCTGTGGTGAAGTCTCCAGGGACACCCAGTGCTGTGGATGGCAGCCAGGTTACCAGGGTCCACTGACGGTATTGCCTCAGCTGCCGGAGCCAGGAAGGGTGCTGTTTCTGTGGCTCAGTGTGCATGCTGTGCTGGAGATACTGCCGCCTGAAAGGAAAAGTGGTGTATCTTGGCCTCTCAGCATTCCCAGGGCCTCACTAAGGTGTCTTTCCCTCCTGAGAGTGGCTTATATTCTTGTTTTTTCTCAACATCTATCATCTGGACCCTCCTGAGCACCTTTTCCTCCGGGCTAAATCAAAAGATTTTCAGTGGTTTTAATGAATTAGCACAGGAGCTCGTAGACTGTTATCCTCCCAGGTGAGAGAATTCCTTACACTGATAAACTTCACCTGTGGTCCTTAAAAACCAGCCCTGATTGTGCCAGGTGTTGGCCTAATTTGGAGGGAGGGAGCAGCCTTCCTGGAAATAGAAGCTGCCTGATTCATCTGTGTAGCTTTCTTTTGTTTCCTCTTCTTCCTCCCAGCTTCCTCTTTCCCTGCCTGACTTTCATCCCTGTGGACTCGGTGAGTAGCACAACAGGAACCACATGAATGAGGCGTTATCCCACAGCTAAAAGGAGCAGATGAAGTGAGGGACTTTGAGAGTGGTGTCGGCAATCCTGAAGGAGAAGGAGAAGAAACAGAAACCACACTTCTGCTTCTCAGAGAGAAAGTGGAATCCTTTTGTGAAATTGAAATATAGGGAGTATTGCAGGAGTGAGGAGTAGTATCAAAGGAAGAGTCTCTAGAGTCCCATACTGACTCTCCACTTGCTAGCTGTGCAACTTTGGACAAGTTACTTAGCCTCTCTGTGCTCCAGTTTCCTCATCTATAACATGGAGATGATATCAGTGTCTGTCTCACAGGATTGTTGGGAAAATTTAAATGAAAGAAGACCTAGCCTGGTACATAGTTAGTGCCTGATAAATATTAGCTATGACTCTGAAACTTCCTACTGTAATCATTATTATTTAGACACTGCCACCCACACTTAGTTCTGTAGTTTATTTGCTTTGATTATTTTTCCATGGAGAAAGCCTGTGGCTTTTTTGGTTATGAAGCACTTTTTTTTCTTATGGTATTTTAGAAAGATATAATGTGGCATCTCAGAAGGGCCCTCAGCGATTGGAAAGGTGAATTGCCTGTTGTTTTAATTAGAAGAGAGATTTTCAGGCGGTGCCCTGAAAAATGAGATGATGTTCTTGGAAGAGCTACTGCTTAATGGGGAGATATCTTATCAAGGTGCGGGTTTCCACAATGCCAGGAGCTAAGTTCCAGGAATAAACTGAGCTAGGAAATATATTCTGAGCATCGAGTGTGATTATGAGGAAAAAGGAGCCTGAAAACATCTGACATTAGAGCGATTTTCTGAGGCAGAAAGTCCTATTCCAGTAGCTTCTCTGGTCAGGTAAGTGGTTTTAGGCCTCCACAAGTGTTTTGTGTTTTTGTCAGGATAGGCCAGATTGTGTTTAGAAAACAACAAACCTCTGGTCCCAGTGACTTAATACCACAAGGAGTTATTTCCCTCGGGAGCTGGGTCTTGGGATCTTTCCTCCCAAGACCCAGCTCAAAAATCAGCTCAGAGATCCAGGCTGATGGATTCTCTTCCTGTAACAACAGCCATTTTCCAACTTCGTAAAATTGTTGAGCTTCATCATATTCTTAAAAAACATTGAGGATTCTGCCCTAGCCTATGTGGCGCTGTTGGTTGGGGCATCATCATCCTGTAACTGAAAGGTTGCAGGTTCCATTTCTAGTCAGGCACATATCTAGGTTGTGGGTTTGATCCCCAGTCTGGGCGCACGCATGAGGTATCTCGCGACCAGACAAGTTCACACAGGATTCTGGCAGATGGAAGAATGTGCGCGGAGCTGTCGGGATGTTTGACATGCCTTTATTCTGGGGTGGGCCGTCCATGCACGCTGCAAGCCGTGTGTCGCACAGTGGGAAGTCCTGACTCCCTTTTAAACGCACACAGAGCCAGCAGGGTGCCAATACTGACCTTCAGGTTATATAACAGAGCCTCATTCTAAGCATGCGGGCCCCTACTCAAGGTTATATGAACACTGCTAAGTTATGTTTGCTGGGGCATCTGGGTGAGGGAGCCTGGCTGACTTCATTTTCCCTGCAGGAGGCAACCAATTGATGTTTCTTTCTCTCCCTTCCTTTCTGTCTAAAAAAAAGCCATGAAAAAAAAATCCTCGGGTGAGGATTTAAAAAGTTATTCAAAAAAATATCAAGGATCCCAAGGCATGTTTGTTATGTGGATTATATATTTAGATATATGCTGCATTATGAATTAAAACTCAGATTTACACATATATATTTATAAGTTTTTTTAAAAATTGTGATAAACTCTTGTGTTCTAATCACTTCCTATTCACCCTGTTGTTGAATTCACCTTGTTGTTCTTATGGGGATGGGCAAACACACAATACCTGCCACTGGGCAGATGCGAGGAATAGCCATGCATTAGTTAAGTACACTCACTGCCTGAGGAGAGGCGGATGCCACACACCTGGGAGCCTCTTCATCAGTTTTCTATCTAGTGCTCTAGGCTGCTGCTGCCCAAATTTTCATGTAGAGTCATCCGAGGTTCCTGTCAGTGCAGACTCTGATTCAGTAGTTCTGGAGTGGAGCTGAGGTTCTGAGTTTCCCTGAAGCTCTGAAGTGATACAGATCCTGCTGGTCCTGGAACTGTCTGTTGAATTGTGAGGCTCTACACCAAGCCCCAACACATATCCCTGGGGGACCATTCCCCTTGATGCTTTATTTGCCTCTTATTCCAGAAGAGATTTCAGGCAAGATTCAAGATGTAAATATGATGGCTTTTAGTTTTCCTTACAGCTGCCCAGAACTTAATGGGATGAATCCCCCTTTTCTATTTTGCAGCAACTGTTCTAACAAAATGTGCCCAGAGTCTATTGCTTTCATCCACTTTTATATACAACTTTTGATTCCATCTTATAATTGCTTCAGGGCTGATCATCTCTCCACTGTGGCAATAGAAGCTTGACAGGACAGAACAGGAAGGCAGCTTGGTCTGGCTCTCACATCCCACTTCCACGTTTAATTCTGGAGCTAGTGAGCTAGAAAAAGAGGAGAAGGAATAGATCAGCATCTCTTCACTTGACCTTGTGGAGATTTCACTCCTTTTGGTTAGCCAGGATGCTATACAGGTTCTCTCTCTGCGGACTCAGCATAGACAGGTGGTGGGTACCACGTGCACTGTGGCTGAGGGTGCTTCTTTAAGCAGCTCCCTAACTGCACTGGTCCCTTTGGTCACACCCTCCAGTTGGTGGAACCCTTCTTTACCTTGACCTGGAGCTGTATGAGAAAGAGCAAGGCTCCCAAATTCAGCTTCTCAGGCCGTTGAATCTAGGCAAGTTCTGATGTTCCACCTTCTCCAAAACAAGGACCTCAAGAGAAGGGAGAGGAAGGACCCCTTCTTGGTCTGCAGCTCCCCGTCATGTCTCTGCCTTCAGTTCTTGCTGTCTCACTCTGGTGGTGCAAGGGCAGGTCCTCTGGTCCAAATGTGTGATTTCTCGTTGCAACCCCTACCAATATTTCCAGATTATCCTCCTGGCCTCAGGATAGGAAAAGATGACCTTCCATCCTCCATAAGAGGGGGTAAGTGAAGAAAAAAAGCTGCTTTTAAAGGAAACTGCAATTTCCCAAAAATGCTCTTGCCTTTCTCCCCACTTTGTCACTGAGACTGAACAGGAAGGTGGAAGGACGGTTGTGTGAGTGACAGGTCCGCCGTAGTTCTCAGTAAGCCCAGCAGGAATGAGACAGCCCCATAGGTGATGGGTCCCTGAATTTCAACGGTGGGAAGCTTGTTTCATTATTTTCAACAGTGGGCTTTCAACACAATTGAAGACAACTGGAAAAATCCCAGATGACTTCCTGTTAGATATGTGTATGCATTGCATCAGATCTGATCATCAGTCAAGTGAAGATTCGTGACCATTTTTTTTGTTCGTTTATCAAAACTCTATCAAGCAGAGTGTGGGCAAATGAATGGTTTCTATTTTTTTCTCAGTTGTTCTGGCTCTGCTGTGTACACTGCCAGAATGAGGCCAAGGGAAGGTAGTTATTCTAATTTTCTAACACCTGCTGTGTCTGAGAATGGGTGATGCAACCACAGAGGGAAAGAGACACGATAAAAACGGTATGGTGTGTCTGTGACATTTGCTTTTATTTTGTACATTTGTGCTCACAGGCACATATCCCCTCGACTTACTGGCACCCCAAAACTCAGTTCTGCAGCTGCACAGAGAAAGCGTGGCGACCGTGCTTGCCTCAGCTGGGTGCGATGTTCCCTAGTGAATATCAGGCATAGAGACTGGGCAGAAATTATAACGATCCTTTTCTGCATCCAGTGATATCCAGGCTCTCCTAAAACGGGTTGTTTTTTCCCCCCTATGCTTTGTAATTTGCTGAGCCTCTCACGAGATTTCAGATGAAATTGACTCATCCAGCGTCTCTTCAATTGAGGTATATTTGAATACAGATGTCAAAAATAGCCCCTTCCACCTGCTTAATTATGAATCAAAGAAATGGATTGAGATCATTTTATGCCTCTAACCACCAATTTTCCGGATCAGTGGCCTTCAAACATTTTAACTTAAATGTACCCCCTGAAAGAATTTTGAAATAATGTGTACTATCTCAAACCATTTATTTTTTAAAAAATTGACATAATTGTAGATTTATATGTAAGAAATAAAACAAAGTGATTTTGTATATCCTTTACCCACTTTCCCTCAATGGTGACATCTTCCAAAACTATAGTACAATACCAGAACCAAGATGTCGACCCTGATGCACTCAAGATACAGAACCTTTCTGTCAGCACAAGGATCTCCGTGGTGTGATGTCCCTTTATAGCCACACTTGCTTCCCTCCCAGCCCTGCTCCCTCCTTAACCCTTGTCAACCATTCACCTTTTCTCACTTTCTGTAATTTTGTCATTTCAAGGATATTATATAACTGAAATCACACACAATGTAACATTTGGGGGTTGGCTTTTTTCACTTAGCATAATTCTCTGGAGACTCATCCAGGTTATTCTGTGTATCAGTAGTTTGACCTTTCATCTACTGAAGAATATGTAGTTATGTCCTGGCTTTGGCTATTATGGACAAAGTTACTAAAAACATTTGTGTCCAGGTTTTTGTCTGAACCCAAGACTTCGTTTCTCTGGCATAAATGCTCAGGAGTGTAACTGTATGTTTGCTTTTTATTAAGAAATTGGCAGGTGGCTTTCCACATTCTCATCACAATGCACAAAATGATCCACTTTCTCTTCATCCTTACCAAAATTTGGTTTTGTCACTTTCGTTTTTTGATTTTAGCCATTCTGATAGGTATATGAGATAGTGATATTTCAATATGGTTTTATTTTGCATTTTCATAATGTCTAATGAAGTTTAACATCTTTTCATGTGCTTATTTGTTATTTTTATATCCTCTGGTTGAAATGCCTTTTTACGTATTTTTCTCATTTCTAATTGGATTGTTGTTTTTACTGTTGAGTTTTGAGAGTTTTTTTACATGTATATTCAAGATATTAATCCTTTGTAAGATACAGAATTTTTAATATTTTCTATCACTCTGTAGCTTTCCTTTTAATCCTCTTAACAGGGCCTTTCACAGAACAAAAGTTTTTAATCCAATGAAGTCCAATTTATCAATTTTTTTCTTTTATGAATTGTGCTTTTGCTGTCAAGTCTGAGAACTCTTTGCCAAGCCCTAGATCCTGAAAAAATTCAGTTTTTCTAAAGCTTTTGTGTTTTCCCATTTTACATTTAAGCCCTGATATGTTATGTTAATTTTTTTTGTATAAGGTGCAAGACTTAGGTCAGGTTTCACCTTTTTTTGCCTGTGGATGTGCAGTTGCTCTAGCATCATTAATTGAAAAGGATTGAAAAAGCCATTCTTTCCTCATTCTATTGCTTTTGTACTTTTGTCAAAAATCAAATGGGCATATTTGTGTGTTATTTATGGGTTTTCTTTTATGTTCCATTGATCTATGTTTCTATCTCTCGCCAGTATTGATTACTGTAACTATAAAATAAATCTTGATAACAGCAGACTGAATCTTTTGACTTAATTCTTTTTTTTCCAAGTTATTTTAGCTATTCTATCTCTTCCTTTTTTATTTAATTTATTTAAATGAAAAACAAAACAAACAACCCAGTTCACCCATTTCTCCTCGTCACCCCCAAACTCGCTACCATTCTTTGCCATCTCATAAACACTTTAGAACAATCTTATCAACCTCCACAAAAAATGCTCCTGAGTACTTGGTAAAAATTGTGTAAATGACTGTATCAATTTGGGGACAACTGACATCTTTATTATGTTGAATCTTCCAATCCATGAACACACGAGTCTTTTATTAGATTAAAACAATTTTTAGTCAGCATTGTATAGTTTCAGCATATGAATCTTATATATGTTTTGATAGATTTATATCTGTGTATTTATATTTGTAAGTAATTTTAAGTGGCGTTACATTTTTAATTTCAGTGGCAGATGTTTATTACTATTATATGAATGTA
>VMDR010006881.1:0-43192 GCA_007922815.1 Macrotus californicus | reverse complement strand
CGGCTTTGGAGGTGGTGGGAATGGTGCCAGGGTTGACGGTAAAGGAGAATTTCTAGAACCAGGGCAGATCCTTAGTGGGGGTAATACAAAATCCCCTAGAACCGCTAAGTAGGTCTCAAATGGACTGATTTTAATTGCCAAGAAGTTATTTGTTCACATTCTAAACTGAAGTTCATTTAGTCATCAAGCATTTATTTGTTTAATATGGCGAGAGTAGTTACCGTATTTTGCTGTGTGTACTGTGTACTTTTTTTGCCCAAATTTTTGAGGGAAAAATAAGGATGCTCCTTATGCATGGGTAGTACCTGAAATATCTTGTGTCTGTTCTAGTGTTTTGTAATTATTTGTTACATAAAATTTCTTGTACCATCATATGTTCAAAAATAAATGCTAAAATTCCTTTATAATACAAAAAAGAAGGATCTAAATGTAAATAAATACAAAATTGAAGGAAAAAATTAAAATCAAAGATCTTTTTCTTAAAAGTTTGGGCCAGAAACATGGGTGTGCATTATATACGGCAACATGTGGTATGTACTGTATGTAGTAATTACATAAAATATACCCTTGTCACCCCGCAGGGCCATGAAAGGTTCTGATGTCAATTATATTCGATTATTTCAGTAGCTGCACTATCTAGTTACTAGTCCTTTACCAATTAGAGAAACAAAGAGTGATCAAGAAATTTTGATTATGTGTAGAAGGGATGGGGAGTGGGGAGGTAGGTTTACTACAAAAAAAACCCCATGATTTTGGCTCTCGATAAACTGGAAATCTAGTGAGAAAGTAATATTAGTATAGAGATTTAGTATAAACTTTAAACTATAACCTAAAGTGCTAAATTCTCAGAGTGCTTAAATTCATGCTTCTAGAAATGCAGGAAGAGGGAGAAAAAGTTTATCTGGGATCCTGAGTTAAAATGAGTTAATCTAGTTCTTTTAGAAACAACTTCATTTAATCCTAGCAGTCACGCTGTCATTGTGTGCACACTCTGAAGTCAGTAAATGTTAAATTTAAATCTAATCTATTTTTCCTGTTGTGGAAAGGATCCTTTGAAAAATTGGAAAATATGAAAAAAAGAAAAAATTAATTCAAAATCTGGAAGACACCTATTTCTGTGTATTTCCTTCCAATTCTTTTACATGTATTTTAAAAAGATATAAGCGATCATGGAATATAATTGCTTATTTGTTTTTCTTAAAAGTGATAAGAATTTAAAAAAATTTCATAAGTATCATTTAAGGCCCTGCCTCAGCTGGATAGAGCAGTTTGATACGCCAAGGTTTTAGGTTCGATCCCCAGTCAGGGCACATACAAGAATCAACCAATGAATACATAAATGAGTGGAACAACAAATCGATGTTTCTCTTTCTTTCTCTCTCTCAAAAAAAAATCAATAAGCAAAAAAATATCATTTAAAATGCCTACATGACAATAGTGTGATATGTCATAATTTTTTCAGCCATCCCTCATGTTAGAATTTATTTCCTTTTGCCATACTTGATGCTCCAGTGACCGTTTTTGTAAACAAGCTCTTATTCATGTTCAGGATTATTTTTCCTAAGGACAATTCCTGGAAGTTGAGCTGCCAAGCTGAAGAGCATCAGCATTTTGTGAGGTTCCTGCCGTGTTTTGGCAAATTGCTTACGGAAGGGTTGTTCCCTCTTGCACCAGCGAGAATGCCCATTTTATGGCAGACACCAGCCCTGAGGTGGTCTTGTTTGTTTTTATTTGCTAAGTTGGAGAAAAAAATGTTATTTTATTGTTTGATATCAATTCTTGGATTACTATTATTAAGTATTAACATTTCCTCATATTTATATAGTTATTCCCTACTTATGTGTTATTATTTGTCATTTTCCTTAGGTTTTTCTTATCAGTTTGAGTTCTTGATGTATTAAGGCATGATTGTCTTTTTAAATGAACAGTATTGATAGTTCTTTTAAAATAATATTCCTGTAAACACTTTCATTATGTAAGATTTTTTTTGTATTATTTGACAAAAACATTTAGCTTTAGTTCCAGTCCCTTTTAGGGACTCTTTTGAACTTTCTTATGCTGTCAATGGGTGTGGGCTCAAGTGGTAAAACTGCTTACAGTAAGCAATTATTATTATTACTTTAATCCTCACCCGAGAACATTTTTCATTGCTTTTAGAGAGAGAAAAGAAGGGGGAGAGATAGAGACAGAGACAGAGACAGAGACAGAGACAGAGACAGAGACAGGCATTGATTGCTTGCCTCCCATACGCACCCTGACCAGGGATCGAACCTCCATCCTTTTGGTGTACGGGAGTATACTTCACCCAACTAAGCCACTTTGTCCAGGGCATTAAGCAATTATTTTAAGAAAAATACAACTACAAAGATAAATTTTCTGTAAATTGTATATAGGATATACCAATGTGAAGTAAAAACATGATTTTGGAAAAAAATGCTTTTGGGAATATTTACTGCTTTGGATTATCTGCTCCAATTGTTTTTCTATGGGGTACCAGTGGAATTGACTGTATGTGAAAAGATTTTTTAAAATTAACTTATTTAGCCCTGGCTGGGTTGCTTAATTGGAGCAACATCCAATTAAGGGTTGGATGCATCATCTCATACACAAAATGGTTGTGAGTTCAATTCCCGGTCAGGGCACATACCTAGGTTGTGTGTCTGATCCCTGGTCAGGGGCAACTGATTGCTGTTCCCCTCTCTCTCTCCCTCTCTCTGTCTCTCTTCCCCTTCCTCTCACTCTCTAAAATCAATGAAAATGTATCCTTTGGTGAGGATTAAAAAAAATTACTGTATTGGGGTGAAATTCACACATGAAAAGATTTTTACATTCACATTTTGGAAAGCTACGTATTTTGATTTGGAAAGGATGAAAGGGTTATGCATCCTTATTTTCATACCCCCAAACCTGAAGAGTGCCTTACTGTGAATTCCCAATGCTCAGGACTGACCTTTTTTTTTCTTTTCTTTTTTAAAATCAGTACTGGTTTCCATGGGCAAGTTCCAAACTTTTCTCCAGTAGCTGAACGCAGAGACTTTTGGGCACTTTTTTATTTCTTCTTTCTTCACAATTTTAAAAGAGCCCTCTTGCTTCCTCTGTTTGTCATTATGTACAGAATAGAAAATGCAAAACAAGACAGCTGTACAGGAGGTTTTTCTTTTTAAAGAAGTTGATAGACAAATGGCGCAGGGTTCACTGTTCTCGCCAGCTGAGAGTTTAGCTCCCAGAAAGCGCTCCTTTAAAGGAACAAGCGAAGTAGTGTGGACGGCCTGAAAGGCTTCATTGACACACCAGCCGGCAGGCTCTTGTACCACATTGTCTGGTATGCAGTGCCCTCTGGAAGCCAGCTGTCGAGATTTCTACACCCCTATGTCCCCCAAAATTAAAAAATTCATTTCCTCCTCCCCATTATACTGGGTTTTCTAAGTGAAAGTCCTGAAGAGGTGTTTGCTTTTGTTTGTCTGTTGCCTTTGGGTATCAGTCAGTGATACACCATCTGTCTTACTTAGTGGGAACCCTGGGGGTCTGGACAGTTCAGCTGAGGCCGTGTCCCCAAATTTGAAGTGGTTCAGCCTTCGCGTTTGTTTTCTGAGCTAGAGTCTAAGTGCTGTAGCGAAGAGTAGTGAGTGGGGGAAATAAGGCAGATTTGGAGCTGATGACTTAAATAATTACTGATAGTTTCTCAGTTTTCTTGAAGGTTGATCTGGAGAGTTTTAAGTTTATGTTGGGTAATTTCTAGTGGAACAGGATGTTAAGAGCTACTAGATTTGTAGCAGTGAAACTGTACACTCATGTGTAGACTTTGAGAGAGCTCTTCAGGGAAGACACAATCTTCTCTGGCATGTTGGTTTGGTAGAGAAGGTCAGGGGCCAGGCAGTCTCTAACAACGGCTTTCATTTAAGTACTAACAGGGCTCCCATTATGTGCCTAGCCTTGCCAGAGGATGTGGACGGTGCTCCCAAACTTTGAGGAGCTCTGAGTCACAGCCCATTGACTGTGGAAGGTGTTGAGAGGTCAGCAGCCCACCCTTATTCTGACCGGAGCACCGAGGCCCTTAGCAAGGTAACTTGTTCAAGGTGACAGTTAGTGGCAGACTCTTGACTGTAGGCTAGATCTCTTTGCTTCCAGTTTGGTATTTTTCCATTCAACTGTTGTCAGAAGTACGTTGTAATTGTTAGAGTACAATTCAAGACAATATTTAATTAAGTATACGTTGAATAATCAGTCGCCATTGCATGTGGGGAGAGTTCATTGCTTAACTGGAGTTATCTGAAACTGTGGCAGATTTTGAAGAATGGGTATGATGTGAATATTATAAAAGAACCAGAAAAATCTGGTCTCTGCTCTGTGTTGTTGGGGACATACATGAACAAACTCAAGTTCTTCAGTCTGTGAAGCCTTTAAATGTGCTCTCTGTTGGACCACGCGCACCCAGGAAATTTGCTTGGTGAATATCAAAATGTGGGCCCGGCATGGGGTTGGGAGGTTGAGGGGGTGGGAAGGGAAGTGGAGTCCAAGTGGTTCACAGATTTCTGAGTGGGCTTTGAAAGGCCATCACACACGTGAGGATGAATCTAGATTGCTGGAACTGTGAGCTATGACAGGGAGGGCCCTCATGGAGGTTTTGAGGTAAAGAACTCAAGTCTCCCCCATGCCCCTTGGCTGCTAGACATTAGTTCTTGGTCTTATACATATTTGATCTCATCACCCTCTATGCCGGATAGGGTTCCTTTCCCTTTTCAGAGGATTGCTGAAAGCAGAAGTAACACTCTTAACCGTCTGCCCCTTAAACAGGAGATTTATTGCTTTCAATTGAAAGGATGCTTGTTCCTGCAGGAGAAGGGTCTGCATCAGACAGGAAGACCTGTGGCAGCACATGTACTTTGGTCACAGCTCTGCAGTCAAATTCAGGAGTTGGGGGTCCCTAAAAAGCAAACAGCAGATGAGAATTAGAGGCCAGAGAGAGCACTGGGAACAGAAAATTCAGTGCATTTGCAGTGTGGCTGGAGTTCAGAGCAGAGGGCCAGGCCCTGAGGCATCTGTAAGGGGAGGGGAGGGGGGAACTAAAGAATCCAGACGGCTCTGTAAACCGAATGAAAGGAAGTAGACATTAACTCGAGGGCAATGCCTGTGGAATTTAAACTTTAGATCCCTCTGACCTCAGTGTGGGGTGGATCCTGGGAGAGGGAGGATAGGAAAGAGCCGGAGGCAGGGAGACTCCTTACCAGACTGGCAGTAGTTGAAGAGAGAAGGGTTGATGGCCTGAACCTGGAGGGGCGGAGCCACGAATCGCAGTTTTGGCACTCAGGGTAAACAACTGGAAATTGACCTTCAAAGAATGCTGTAATTCCAGATAAGGCTTGCAAATACATATGACTGGTGATGAGCTTTCTGATAGTTTTCAATTTAACGAAATATTCCTGGTAACCAGGTGTAATTCTTTGAGTCTATATATAAGTATAGAGGCAAAGTTCTGCATAAACATCCGTTACTCTTGCACGTCCACCCTCATCACGTGCTCACCCTAAGGCTTAGGCAAGTCAGGAGAAGTTCTTCCATCACAGAAAGGCCATCACTAGGTCCCCTGTTTATGTATAAACCTTTTTCGCCCCTTAGAAAAATTTATTATATAAATAAAACAATCATTCCCCCTCTAGATTTTTGTCTCCCGGGGCACAGCGCAGTCTGGGGCAGAGGCAGTGGGAGGCAGGGAAGGAGGGAATCAGATTCAGGACATATTTAAGAAGTAGGATGGACAAGGAAAACTTTTGAGAGAAAAAGCTTTTGAGTTTGTTTTTAAAGATGTTGTTTTTTAATTGAAAGAATAATACATGCCATGGTAAAATTCAAACTCTACTAAAGGGATACAATGAGAAGTATGTCTCCTTAACCAGAGTCAACCACTTTTAATAGCTCCTGTGTATTTTTCTAGAAATTTTTTTTGTGCATTGTAAGCTTATATGTTTTATTTTTATAAAATCATTAGTATTTATACTTTATTAAAATAAATATTAAAATATATAATGTTTTTACTTTTGTAAAAATGGGAATATACTATACATCTTGCTCTTCCCTTTACTAATTCACTTAACATTGTATTTTGGTAGTCTTGCCACATCTACTTTATTCTTTTTAATGATTGCTTAACAGTCCACTGTATGAATGTGTTATCATAATTTATTTAAATTGGTTTTCAAACTGATGGACTTTGGGGCTGTTTCCAATTTTTGGTATTTGAATTAGGTTTTAAATAAGAGAGGAGTCATGAATTAATAAAGAGAAAATTCTAAGTGGCAAAACAAGGTTTGTACATAAATAGCGACCCTCTGGCGTTTCTGTGATTGAAGAACTTCTCTTGACTTGCCTGAGCCTCAGGGTGAACATATGCTGAGCGTGGAAGTGGGTTTACACAGACCTTTCAGTCTATGTGTAGAATTGGGATGTGACTTAACCGGGCATGTCTAACAAGGACAGACTGAAGCTGACCACAACCACTTCTTCACCAATTAAAATCTCTCAGGGGAGGACACTGCCACAGCTGTGAACACTGATGATACCCCCTCCTAAAGAAATGCCTTCCTGCCCATCCATGGCTGTCACCCCACTGGGTCCTAAATCTCCCTGCTGCCTTAGTTGTTTCTCTGGACACCCTAGCCATATCCAGATACAGGGAGTAATTGTAAAAGTAAAAAACAGGTTGGATGGCCTGACTAGAAAGTGGTGTCAGGAAGGAGTGAGAAACGGGCCATTGATGTGCGACCACTTCCCGCTGGTTCCTCCTTTCTCTGTAGGCCGTCTTCCCTGGGAGTACAACAGGCAGTAGTGATTCCTGGTCGGCACAAGCGTCGGAAGATGTAACAAACCAGTGGATGTGAAAGGGCCTGTGTTTTGTTTTCCTTTTTCCAAGGCCTCACCAGAAGGGAGTTTGTAAGGCAATATGTAACCCGACCCAAGACAGTGAAGTGTATTCTGTCCTCTCCTGGATGTGCCTGCCGGTGTCGGCCTCCCAAGTCCTCAGCCTGTGTGCTTTATTGGAACCACTCCTGAGAGTTCATCCCTTTAGGAAAATATCACCAGATTTCTTTACATTTGCATCGCACTCAGCTGACAAAGAGACCTTAGCAACCATGATCTAATTTGAGCCTCCCAGGAAATCATGTAGGGTAAGTAAGGCACGTTTTATTCCCATGAAACAGATGGCGTAACTGAGGCTCAGAGAGATCGATATAAAGACTCTGAGACCCAGAGAAGACACATAAATAATACACAGCAGAGGGCAGGACTAGGTCCCCTCTAGACTACTACAGAATTGCCGAGGTGAGAGGTAGCTTCCCTGTTCTCAATCTACCTAGGCTTGGAATTCTTGAGTCTGTTTTCCCAATCATATTTTACATTCTAGTAAAATGCATGTCACTTTTAAAATAATTTTTCATTGAAAACATAAGGACTGTTACAGATATTTTGCAGTTTGCAAAACATTTTAAAATTCATGGACTCATTTGATTCTTACGATAACCCTAGGAAGTATATAGAGCAAATATGTTTAATTCCCTGTTGCAGATGAAGAAATAGATTTGGGAATTGAGGCTTGCCCAGAGTCAAACCACCAATAAGGAGCAGAGCCAGAATGGGAACCCAGCCTTCCGGCCAGTGACTTCAATGCCTTTTTATACTTTTATATTGTGACTGCGATTTTACTGTGCTGTGTAATTCTATTTTTTGAAATTCGAGTTATATAACCTTGTGTAGACAGTCATTTAAAAAACGTTTATTCAGTACCCTTATAAATTGTTCACCATCTAATTGGGAGAAAGGTAAGTAAACAAATGGTTTCAATCCAAGATACATTTGCAATTTCTTTTGTTTAAATTTACAAATTTGGATACTTAATATGTGGCTTTTAATGACAGCATGATGACAGTTTTTACTCAAAAGTAAGTGAATGACAACTCTTATAAAAAATGGGAGAAAGAAGCCACACCTCCACATACCCATGCGTGTAATGCCCCACGTCAGTAAAGCACCCGCATTTTACATTCCTTGAAGTCATTGACATTTCCTTGGCATGTTAACCTGTAGGAAATTATAGGCTACAGTGTCGTAGTGTATCATCAGAAAATGTCAAGTAGATTACAGTGTTATGTTACTTTGATGTCACTGCCCGGCATTGTTTTGGTCTTTTCCTCACTAACAGATACACTGAATAGTTCACATTTCAACATCATGCCAAAAAAGAAGAGAATTTGTAATAACTTCCTTTTAAAGAGCACATTTTTAAATCTGATAGTAAGGATTTTGCTTCCTTTTGTCCTCTTGCTTTTGGAGGGCCGTAGTTACTTGTTGGTCTGCCCACCCTTCTTGGGTACCATGTGGCCTGGAGTAGACTCTGAAACTTTGAGATCAGAGGTTAAACAGAAGAGTGTGCTTAGAGCGCTAGATTTTAAAAAAGAAGAGTAAAGCTCCTCTGTATAGTGAAAAATTAACTTCACCCAAAGACAGATCTAGCTTTCGCCCTCGGCTACTAGAAGGTGGTATCTGTGCCCTCAAAACATCCTGCTTGACGTGAATGTCCCAGTTTGCCTGGTGGGGTTTGGCACAGTCTAAGAATCTGACTTACGATGGGGAACATGCCACACCAGTTCCGACCTCCAGTGGAACCGGAGACCACAGGGCAGCGATATGGGCAGTATGTGATCGAACCCCAATAAAAACTCCGGACATCAAAGGCTCAGCTAAGCATCCCTGGCTGACAATATATTGCCGTACATGGTAGCCAGGAGGGGGTAAAGCCACCCCGGAGGAGATGACTGAAATCTCTGTGTTTGGGCTCCTTCCAGATTTCGCCCCATCTGTTTCCTATTCTGATAGGCTCTGATTTGTATCCTTTGTTATAATAAAACTTTAATTGTTCACACAGTGCTTTCATGAGCTTTGTGAGAAGTTCTAGCGAATCAACTTGAGGAGGTAGGGGAGCCCTGAACTTGTAACTGGTGTCTGGTGTCTGAAGTGAGGACAGCCTCGTGGAGGACAGTGCCCTCAACCTGCCTCTGGTAGCTGGTGTCAGACATTACTGCATTTCTCAAACCTGAGTGCAGAGTAAGAGCTTGTTACTTTCTAGCGTGGTTTTTTGTCTCAGCTCCCTAATTTGGGGGTCATTCCTGTCCTGTTCCCCTCACAGGGTTAATTGTTAAGATCAAAAACCAAACAAATAATGTGTGTAAAAACTACTAGTAGCAAATAAGAATATGCTATTTAAAAACTGTAATGGGCCATCAAAATGCGTTAATATTATTACAACCAAACCAAATTGTAGGTGTGAGTGGGTTAGGTAAGACTGTTCTATCAGTCATCACACAAAAATCATTGAGTTTGTACTATGTAGTGAGTGCTGAGGAGAGGACAGTGAACAAGTGAAGACCCTGCCCCTGGGGGGCTTATATTCTACTCAAGGAGAGAGGTAATAAGAAGGCAAATAATTAGACTGTGGCATTGGTTGGGAGGGGAGCAAACAGAGTGATGTGATTGGAGCAGTCCCATTGCCCACTCTAAATTCCACTCTCCCTCTCTGCTAGAGATGATTCTATTGGCTTGCCTGGTGGGGTGATCCAGACCCTTATTCTTGAGGAGGTCGGAGCCCCTGATAACCTCGCCTATTCCAGACTGGGCTGCACTTGCCATTCATGTCATAATTGGGCCAAGGGGTGGCCGAGGGGATTATCTGAGTTCCACACATATTTCCGCCTACTGCGCAGCGATGCTACCTCCTTTTGCTGATAAGGCTCAATATCCCTGCCTCAGGCCTCACTCAAAGCCGCAGCCTTGCATGTCACCTGGTGTATGGGCTAGAGCGGTGTTCCCAGCTGTGGAACAGATTGTCTCCAGAACAGAGAGGTCCAGCAGGCATTGTGTTTACTTTTTTGTGGATGCAAGATGCAGCAATGTGTCTTTTCTTTAGAGGGAATGACCTAACACACCCCTGACCACTCACTGGACCCAAAAAACTTTACTGAAGGGGCAGCTCCCTGAATCTTCATAGAGTTTATATTCCTCCCTCTCGAGCGCACGTGTCTCACCAAGGCTTCCTGGCGCCAGGCCCCTCTTGCTCATTCTCCCCGCTCAGCCTAACATCACTGATGCAGTGTGTCCATGTGATGATCTGTGGGATGTCCAGATGGTCTAATCTGTTCTGAATGTATCGTGACATAGACTGGGAGAGTTACCAGAGCCGGGAGAAAAACTAAATGTTGCTCAGTTCACGTGAATGCCGTTTCTGCGCCTCTTTCCTGATTGGGATATGGAAGAATTCATTGGCCACATGGCGTGTACTTGACGTCCTATTTATATATTCTAGCAATGAGGTCACATCTCATTGAGGAGCTGACAGCTCTCTAGTCATTCTCCAGGATCCATCTGTTTTCTGCAGGGACCACACTGGTGAACTAAACAGACGTATGATAGAGACCATATCCCCACATCCTTGAGATCCTTAAGGGTAGCACTGATTTCTGTCTTCCCTCCAGAATGGGATATTGCCTTTTTCATTTACCGTCTTGTCTGGGAGTTAGGGGAGTGGGGAGAGAGGCGCAATTTCATAGGCTTCTTCGATATGACCTTCCCTGCTGTGATAGCTCTTAGCACATAAAGCAATGACTGGATGTGGGACCTTTTTCAACGACGAGATATATCCTTCCCTGTTACACACTGAGGGAGTGGGGCAATGGCCACCAGGTGGGGCCATGGACCCAGTGGATCCGCTTTAAGATGGACCCATTGTGACCTGGCTTGTGTCCCGTCACTCTAATGGGTGTCTGCTGTGACATTCCAGGTCTCTGAACATCAGTATCATTTCAGACACCGTGTCCTACCAGATATTCCCTCTCCCCTAGTTTACAGCCATCCAAGTACACGGCTGCAGGTGCCTTTGGGAGAAGGACTTGTGGATTACCATAGTCTGTACTTGCTGTGCTGTTGCAGGGTCCTTCTTCCGGGGCACTCAGCCACTTTCCTATTCAATATATTTTAGGTCCAAAAACAATTTCAGGTCTAGGAACTGGGCAAAGGATCATGAGTTTTTACAAGATGTTTTAAAAAATTATTTCATTTTTAATTGTGGTAAAAAACAAAATTTACCACCTATCGCCTTCTCAGTGTACAATTCAGTAGTGCTAAGTATATTCACAGGGTAGTGCAACCCAGCTCCAGAACTTTGTATGAATTTGACTACTTTAAATACCTCATGTAAGTGGACACACGCAGTGTTTGTCTTTCTGTGACTGGCTTACTTCACTTAGCATGATGTCCTCAAGCAGGGTTCACCCATGTGGTAGTATGACAGGATTTCCGTCCATTTTAAGGCCGAATAACATTTCATTGTATGTATGTACCACATTTTGTTTATACATTCATCCTTTACTGGACACTTGAGTTCTTGGACACCTCTGGTCCGTTGTGAATAATAGTGTGAACACAGGTGTGCAAATATATCTTCCAGATCCTGCTTTCACTTCTTTTGGAAATATGCCAGGAGTGGGATTGCTGAATGATATGGTAATTATATTTTATTTTTTAAAAGATTTTATTTGTATATTTTTAGAGAGAGGAGAAGGAAGGGAAAAAAGAGGGAGAGAAACATTAATATGTGGTTGTCTCTGTTGTGCCTCCTACTGAGGACCTGGATCGCAACCCAGGCATGTGCCCTGACTGGGAATCGAACCAGCGATGCTTTGGTTCGCAGGTTGGTGCTCAATCCACTGAGTCACACCAGTAGGGGCATGGGTAATTTTATTTTTATAAGGAGCTGTCATTTTTTAAAAATCCTCACAAGAGGGTACGTTTTTGATTTTAGAGAGAGAGGCAGGGGGCAGAGAGTGAGAAAACCATCAATGCGAGACAGAAACAGCGACTGGTTGCCTCCCGTATGTGCCCTGACTGGGGATTGTGCCCTGAATCTGCAACTTAGGTCTGTGTCCTAATGGGGGAACACACCTGAAACTTCTTGGCATACTGGATGGTGTTCCAACCAATTAAGCCACCTAGCCAGGGCTGCCATATTGTTTCAAAGTGTCCGCACCATTTTACATTCCCACCAATAGTGCACTAGGGTTCCAATTTCTCCGCATCAAGGGATCATAATTTTTTACTGGGACAACAGTGTTCACTCTCCTGCTCATCCAGTCTTGCATCCCTTGATTATATAGTAATCGATGCTCTCGTGGGCTGCCCATCTATTTTGTCCCTAGGAACATTGTGTTCCATTAACCAACTCAGATCTCTGTGGGTCAAGCTCCCTTGGCCGCCCTTCACCCTTGCTGGTCATTAAGATAACTGTGACCTTTGGCTTCTGTTATTACCACCTTGCCCCTATATGGTGAGGAGACTATCAATGATTCTAGCTCTGTGATTGCCTCCTCTGGTTCCTGCAGAAGTCTGGACTGTGGACGAGGCAAGGTGCTTGCAGAGTGTGGCCCTTGGTGGCCAGGGCTGGGTGGGGGCTGCGGGAAGAGAAAGAGTCTTCTCCAGGTCCACTTCCTCACTGGGGCAGAGAGCATGCCACGGGCCTTCTTCCTCTGCCTCCCATCTCCACAGAGCTACAAGCTTAGGCGTGAGGTGAGGACACCTGGCCTTTGTGGAGGACATAGGACAGGAAACCATTCCACTGCCTTGTTTTGCTTCCTAAAGAAAGGAACCCAGAAAATTGGGGACCGAGGCACATTGCCCCGTTCCGTCTTCTTTTTGTTGTGTTGCATTTGCTGCTGGGTAGGAAAACTTTGCAAAAGCAACCAGGTTCCCATTGCTACCACCTCTGCCCTCTCTTTCTTCATCTAGAAGGCAGTTATTTGAGCATCACCCCAGAGTGATGACAATGCTTTGTTACCCAAACCTGATCACCCCTATTTTACATTTTTCTGTCTCTTGGGAGGAAGGGGCTGTTTGCTGTCATGGTTTTAATATCTGGAAGAAGGAAAAGCAAGAATGAGGTTGAGTCTAGTATTTCTGAAAGAAAGAGCTGATTTCAGAACTATTCCAAACCAGCAAGAAAGACAGGGGAGATAACCCCAACTTGTCCAAATGAAGAAGCAAAGAGGAGGAGGGATCAGGAGTCGGAGACTGGAGCAGACTGAGAGTTCCAATCTTTATGAAAATGCAAACTGCCTGTGTCCCTGGTTTTTGTAGCTGCACCGACCTCTCCTCTCTCGATAACTCAGGGAGAGTTGGGAATCTGTATTCCCCAATTGCTCCCTAACATCAACCCAGCTCTCCCACACTTGTTGATTCTCCAAGATCCTATTTTTAAAGTGGTCCTACTAATGTTTGCATTCTCCCCATACCTGCTTCCAGGGAAGCCCAGGGTAGGGTTAGGGTTGGGGTTGGGTTGGGGCGAGGCACGTAAAAGCGTTTCTTGCTCCATCTCTTCTTTCCTGACTGAGCTGGGTTGCACTAATTGACCTCGAGGGTCTCAGCTGTGCTAAGTTGGGTGTTTGTTAGATCTCGTTGGGCTTGTAATTAGTGCAGTGAATCTAGGTCAGAGGCAACTCTTTGGAGTGATGGTCTCAAGGGGCATGAACACAGGCAAGAAATAGCAAACAGGTTCCCCATTCTGTGGGTGGGGTGAGCCAGGGACAGGGAACGATGGGACTGGTGTCATACAGTCAAACAGACACAGGGTCAGGTGCAGAAAGGCACTCAAACTTGTGTGTGTGTGTTGTTCCCTCCCGTATTTACTCGGCTTTCTTTCCAACTTCTCCATATATGGTGTGGCTCTAGAGCGAGCTGGGGATTGGCTGCCGCTGTTGGGAGACTGGGAGGTAGGAAGGAAGCGGAGAAAGAAATGAACCAGGCTAGGGAAGGGGGTGGGCAAAGGGAGGGGGGCTCTAGCCAAGATCTGAGGGTGCAGAATGGGGCTGGGTCCGCTTGCCTGTGAGATCTAGAAAGGGGAGAGGGCCTTTGGGGCTGGCTTTTGGGGGAGAATGAGGTAGAATATACTGTTGGCAGAGAGGGCAAGAGCTATTTCCCTGGGGTCAGAGCTCTAGGCTTAGCGCAGTACTGCTTGTGAAGGCTGGAGCAGGAGTTAGAGAAACTCTCGGGTCCCCCGCCCTTTCTTCTCACCCTAAACAACCTATAGCTTTGCTGTGGAAATAGGAAATCGCATGCAAAGGAGCTCATCAGCTTTCCACATCAACGCCTGCGACAGTCTTCCTAATGGAGCAAGGCCAGGCTTGTTCCCCAAACCTGTACCTGTCCCCTCAAGCCCCTCCTTTACAATTTAATGAGGAAGAGCAGGAGAAGTTGAGGGAAATGGCACTGAAATATGAAATGGCATTTAATTCTTTACCTGTCTCTGCCCTTCACCATGTTTGAACTCTGTGTCCTCGATTTCCTCACCTCCCCACCCTGGGGCTTCCCAAAAGATTTCCCCTTTTCCAGTTCATTTGTGTAAGAATAGAATATAGCAAGGTCCTTGGGAGAAAGGAGGGAAGGAAGAATATTCACCCCCCAAAAAGTCTACTGGCAACTGTGTAGTAAGCAAGTTGCCCCTCACCCCCCACTCCATCTACCAATTTACCTCAGAACACAGAGACTAAAAGGAAAGAAACTACTGTAAGCAAAGAAATCGGACTGATGGAGTTGGGAAAGTGAGGTGGTGGGTGCTGGGTGGGGGGGCAAGGGAGCTGGCCACAGCGTCGGTATCTTCCATTCAGAGTGCCTGTGCTCACTCTTGTTCACAGAAGTCGTGCCAGCACCCACCATCAGAGCATACTTTCAGCTATTTGTCTGGTGGGAAGCCTGGCTTTCTGCTAAGCTCTGAAATTCCTGAAGACAGGAGGTCATGCGATCCCCTGTGTCTGCCTCTAGCCTTTAGCACAGTACCTGGTGCATGCTCTCTCTCTCCTTGAAGAAGGGGGCATTATGGGCACACCCGTGGACTGGGTCAGTTTGCGGGCTAGAACAAAGTGAGTGATTTAACCCACGCACTCCTGCTACCTGAGTTGGTGTTCATGGCCGGCTGAGTCAGACTGACAATCACCGCTGCAGCCACGCTGCCCCTTGCTGGGTGCTGGTGGCCACCTGTCAGCCATCAGGCATTGTCCACAGGTTTGTCTTTACCTGTCCCACAGTAAGTCTCCATTTTGGCCGATGAGAAAACTGACACTCAGAAAGCTTGTGCCCTGCCCGGAGCCTCCTAACTGAAGTCAGAATTTGGACCCAGGTGTGTCTGGGTCTACAACTGGGCTCCTTGTGCCACCTGGTGGCCTGGTTCTGGTGCCTGAAGGGGCTTGGTACCCAGCTCTTGGTGGCCCCCCATCTTTCTGCTTCCTCTCACCTGTCATTCTCCTTTCCCATGTCTCCCTCCGTCCTCGAGCTCCCCTGGGAGCCACAGATAGTTGGCATGTTGGGATATACATGCCATTCTGGCTTATGTCTTTTCTTTCCTTCATTATGTGGGAGCAGCAGGGGAGAAAACAAGGAACAGTGCCGGTAAGATAAATTCAAACAAAGATGGAGACTTATAAAGCGAAAGCATCTTAACCTAGGCCTTCAGTGTTTGTAACAATGGTCTGCTGACCATGCCTAGAGTTTAGAAGACTGCTGTCTGCTTCAAGGACAGTCTGGAGACCCAGATCCCCTCACCTGCTACCCCAGGAGCCTCTGGGGATGACTCAGAAGTGACACTCTGGTGCACTCTGTAGGAGTGTGTTCCTCAGGGCAGACTAGTTTAGGTAACAGAGCAGGTCTAGGGAAGTCTTCACGGCTGAGAGTGGTGGGGACTACAGGAACAGCAATCTCGCCGCTAGAGATGGGTAAACTTGGAGATCCCCCCCCCCCGCCCCCACCTTGCTCACATGGACTGTGGGAGTAATAATGTCAGAGCAGACTAGGAACTGAAGGGTCTGCGTTTCCGCCAAAGGATTCACCTTCCTTGTCTCCTACCCTGTCTTCCTGAATTCCAGAGGCAGCCTCACAGCCAGGACCTAGCAGCAATGGCTCCGTTGTCTCCCCTTCTTCCCTCACCCTAGTGAAGCTCTAGGTCTTGGGATCTAGGGAAGCAGATCAGGAAGCCAGCAAGGGGTGCACTTCAAAGTGGTTTTAACCCATCATTTACTTCGTTCATGGGGCTCCATCCCCTTCTTTCCAAAAATCATATCTTGCCTTCATAACTCATTTCTGGACCTTAACTCTTCTGTTACTAAACCTGACCTTAGAGACTTTGGAGGAAAGCAGCAAACAAAATGAGCTGCGGAAGATCTACTGTAGACAAGAACGCAAAGGAGCCTGATTGAGATGTTTTTCTAAAGTTGGGGTTTGATTAGTGTTCATTTAAGGAAGGAGGAACCTACAGGAAACCTAGCTTGGCCGAAAGAGGAACCTGGGCACATGTTCGGTTTTCCCCTTCATCTGACCTAGCTTGCATCACAAATCAGTTTCATTCTTAGTTTGGTTCTTTGACTGAGGTCAGCTCTCCCTAGTTCCTCTGTGCCAGGACCCCATTAGCCAAATGACCAGTCCAGTTCTACCCACTGAGCATGACTTCTCTGACTCAGTGCTGGGAAGGGTTGCGGGAGATGAAGGTGACCACCAAGGTCAGCATCCCTGCCGGTCAGTCTCAGTCAGAGCCTGAATGGGAGAAGCATGTCTAGCAGGGAAGGTTTTAGTTCCCCAAACCCTCTCAGGCCTCCACTGACTTCACTTCTGTGTGCATGGACAGGAGGCACCGGCTTCCACATCCCTGCAGCTACAGCTGGGCAGCTCTACTTCCACCCTCAGGTTGAAAACCTGGAACCGGATATGAGAACCAGCCCCTCCCCTCAACTTAAAAGCCTTTACACGGGAGCAGTACATTCCCCACCATGTCTCAGAGGGTGGCGCGTAGAAAATGGGCAGACTGTGCCTCTACTACCCTCTCTCTCTTCATCCAGGCAAAGCTGTGAATATTGCTGTAGGGGTCACCTCCTCCTCAAACCTGAGTTGGGTCTCAGAGCGAGCGCGGGGGTGAGGAAGGAAAGGGGGTGAGGAAAGAAGGGTTTGTAGGAGGGCTGGGCATCAGCAAGAGCCACGAGTTTGAGTGTTTTGTTTTCTTTTTTTGACTGAGGTAAATAAAAAAGCTTTATCCTGCAACACTTGGAGATATGTGTCCGGGCCCCTGCCCTCCTGAGTTCCAGACCCTGTCCCCTTCCTTCACATGAGGCTCTTCCGGTACTGACTGTGCTGACCGCTCTGTCTGAGGTGGGAGTCGGGGGTCTGCAGGTCCATCTGTCTGTACAGGTCCCTCAGCTCCCTGACTTCCTGCAGCACCCTCTTTGCCTGGCTCCAATTCGACGACGCCTCTCCCAGCAGTCGCTCTGTCTCCTGCAGCAGCTGCTCTGACTCAGAATCGGAAGGAGACCGAGGGGG
Source organism: Macrotus californicus (assembly GCA_007922815.1). Lineage (NCBI taxonomy): Eukaryota > Metazoa > Chordata > Mammalia > Chiroptera > Phyllostomidae > Macrotus > Macrotus californicus. The sequence goes on along the minus strand of VMDR010006881.1, from coordinate 25,801 downwards.
GTCCTTGGCCTTTCGCTTCCCATCTCCCAGTCCCTGAACCTCTGCCAGCAGCTCCTGAGTCTTCTCCAGTTTCCTTGCCACCAGGTCCTGGATCCGGGACAACTGCCCCGGGTGCGGTGGGATGAGGGTTGGGGGGTCCTCGGCCCACAGGGAGAGGCCGCAGGCTGGGGCAGTGTCCCGCTGAGACAGGATCTCCTCCAAGGAGGCACAGCGGCCTTTCTCTGTGGGGGTCAACTTCTTGGGTGCCTGGGGGGTGTAGGTGGCCCCCTTGTCTGGCCTTTCCCAAGGTCGGGGAAGGCCGCTTGCCCGATCTGAGGAGGGATGGATGCGGTCTGAGTCTGCCCTCCGCCGGCTGCTTGCAAGCTGGGCCGCCGACTTGTCCAGGTCGACCCGAAAGCTCTCAGCACAGGAGGTTGGTTCCTCAGGGGAAGAGTCTTCCTCCTGGATCAGGTCCAAGGTCAGCATCCCATCCGAGGTAGAGGTCGAAGCCTGGAGAGGGAGAGGGCAGGAAGGAAGGGGGTAAGTTGTCATTGGTTGGCATTAAGACCTCCATCCCAACTGAGCCCTTCGACTGTTTGCTATTTCTTATTCCTTTGATAGTGATTTAAACTTATTTATTTTTTTGTGAAAATAAGTTTCCCCTGCTTGTTTCCCATATTCTCCATTTTACTAAGAGCTTCCTAAAAAGTGTCATCTTCCTCATATGGTGGCCTCTAAGCATCACACTGGGTTTGACACCCACAGGATGTCCCACACAGCACATCCTTTTCTGTCTGCACCTTCTGAGCCACACTCCTCAAACCCCTCTGCTACTGGGAACTCAGAACCCCTTGCCTTCTAACCAAACTTGTCCTCTCGTTTCCAGAATATTCGGACTTCAAGAAGTGATGAGGGTATTCAGCTGGCTATGCATGTTGTTTCAGTCATCACTCACCCGAGCCCTTCACGGCACACACGATTACCGCCCCACTTTACAGGCGGGGACTCGCAGCTTCCGGGAATCCGGACAGTAAACTGCAAGGCTAGGTTCTGTCTGATCCCACAGTTTACCTTCTTTCTACCCGACTGTGTCTCTTCCTAGAGACCACCCCTTTGTATGGTATGGGGCTTCACTGTGATCCTTCTTCCCCTGGCTGTTACCTGTCAGGACAGCTGGCTACCAGACTATAGCTTACGGTGCCTTTGTCACTTTCCCTGTGGGTATACCTCATTTTCCTCAGAGGATGACTTTATTGAGGACAAGGACTTTTAAACTCATAGCAGGTGCTGAATGAATATTTTTGAATGGGAGGGATCGGGCAGCGTGTGGGGCAGCGGAACTTCCCAGCCTTTGAACTTGGTGTCACAAATGCCTCTGCGGGGCTCTGTGAGAGGCCTGTCTGAGACAACTGATGTGGAATTAGCCCTTCAGTGATTTTTACTTTCTTGCAGTCTTACATACCACAGCCATTAGGTGTCCCCGAGTTGGGGGGCGGCGGGAGTGCTGGATTTTTGCCCTGTCTCGAGTTGGGTGGGCGAGATAGCTGTCCTCTTCAACGGTGACCTGAAGAGAGGCACTGTGAGTCTGTGACTGCTCTTCAGAGAAGAGCTCTGTCCCGACCCTGCATCCCCTGAGGCCTAAACATGCCTGGACTTGGAAATAAACCCTCCTGTGAACTGCTTCTGAGCAAATCCAAGGGCAAGGGTTTTACTGGACATTAAGATGCTCAGGCTGGCCCAAGGCTGGCCCAGGCACTGCAGAGTGGGGAAAGAGGAATTAGCAGAAAAGACATAGAGGGTAGAAGGAGAAAAAGGTTTTCCAAAGGGAGCTGGTAAGGCAGTGAGTAAACAGGGCCACGCTCTTTGGTGAGTAGGAGTGGATCCTTCTGCCCCCATGTCCCTCTCCCCACAACGAGCCCTGACCTCATCCAAGATGCGGTTCTTGGCCCGAGTGATAGCAGAGTTGAGGGCACCGATCCATGACTCCTTCTCTTCTGGACTCACTGCCAGGAAGATCAGATTGGGTGCCTGTGAGGGGAAGATTCTTGTTTCAGCCAGGGTTTTAGAGTTGGTGCCTCACCTTGACAGTGAAGAAATAAGAAATTATAATCTCATTCCCTCAGACCCAGCTCCTGGAAGGAGAGAGATTCTGCTTCCAGAGTTATCCGTAACTTAAGGAAACCAGACTTTATTCCTGCAAAATGCCACAGGTTGGGGGTTGTTTTAGAAATAACCAAACAAGAGCTAGGAAGGGCGTTGGATATTAACGCAACACTGGCAGTAATCACAGGTGGTTTGGGAAAGGACAGTACTAAAAAAAAATTTTTTAAATGTTTGAAGAAATAGAATGTGATAGGAATGACTTCCCTCAGCCAACAGAAATTAGATTCAGAAATTCAACCACCTATCAGGGTACAGGGAAAAGTGATTTTTCTCCCAAGAGATATGTGTGCACGCCAGGTGTATATGTGCATGAAAGGCAGAATATGACCTTTGTTTGAAGGCTGGCTTGCCTGGAGGGAAAGAAATGGCCATAATATTCTCAGGTTAAATAATAAAAGCCAGCAGGAGAGTAATAATAGTTCAGGGCCTCTCAGCCAACAGGGCTGAGGGGGAGAACCTGGAGGGAGGTGTTCGCCCCTGCCCCCCCACACCCCGCACCCGGTCAGTCAGTGTTCCTGTGGCCTAGGTGGCAGGAGACATGTACCGTGTTGCCCGGCTGTTTGGAGTGGGCGAGGGTGAACTTGCTATGATTTTTCTTGCTCCTGCTCTTGGATTTCCGGAGCTCTTCACACTTCTCATAGTCACTCAAGTCAAACACCTCCTGAATATTTTTCTCATCTTTCACCTAGGGGACAGTTGGAGGTGAGGTGATGAGGAAAAAATTACTTAGTCCCTCCCCCCAAGTGGTTAGTTTAGACCAATGTGGGAACCAGCGAAAGCCTGCAGTGAGGGAGGGGTGACAGGGTAGAAAGGGCTATCCTACCCAAGGCCCAGAAAGGCCAGATGGCGGGGGCCAGTGCTGGGGCAGCCCCCACCCCAGTCCTGACTCCTCAGGTGGACTTCCCTTCAAACTCATTCCCACTGTCCTTGGCCAAGCTGCTAGTTTGAGTCGCTCTTCACCATGACTTCCACTTTGTCCTTTCAAAGGCCAGGCTCACACAGTAAACAGGTGAATCCTATCATCCTGGAGGAGGCAAGCCCAGGATGGCCCTGGACTGTCCAGAGGGAGGAGGTGCAGGCAAGGCCAGTGTCAGGGGACGTCTGCAGGCCACAAAGGGCCGCCCCTGCCCCCTCCCCTTTTACGTTTCTCTTGTTCCATTGTCGCTTTCTTACCCTGCCTACGTGGCTCTCTCCCCAAATCCATACTACTATAAAGAGACTCATCTACGTCCTTCATTTCAGGAGTCACAGCATCATAGGAACAGCAGCCCCCTGGGTTCAGTTTGTGCAGACAAGCTGACAAATACACCCGTGGTTCCCACTGCTCCCTCTTCCCCGAAGGTCCTGTGATAACCTGCCCTCACTCTTCCAGGCTTGAAAAGGCATTTCAATGAGCCACCTCTCCCTAAGCAAAGATGCACTTAGTCTCCCTGGAGGACTAAATTTCAGACTTGGGGGAAAAAAGTCTTCTGCCCCTTCTTTCCAGGATTCCAGTTTGAGAGGCTAAATCCCCTTACTGCCAGGAAGTCCTCTCTGGTGTCTAAACTGAGCCCTTCCTGCTTGCAGTATCTGTCTTGCACCTTGGTCCTGCCCTCAGCGGACTTAGTCACCACTTGGGTCTTAACGCTCCTGCTTAATTGTCTGACCTGAGACCACAATTCTGTCTCCATCCTTCACCCCCAACAAGCACTTTCCGAGTGCCACAAAGCAAATTCCATCCCATTTCTTCCCAGGTCCATTTTAAACCTCTGAGAGTTTTTTCTCCTTTTCCCTAAGGTGTCCCCCATGACTCCAGTTCTCAGAAGCCGTGGCTTATGGATTATGGATTGTTTGGCTTGTGGGAGGAGAGGAGACTAAGTCACTGGCCCAGATGAAGCAGCCTGTCATTAGAAAACCCCTTCACCCTCGGCCGCTTGAGCCCAGGGTTGGAAGACCCTGGCAATGAGTTGGTCCCGTTTCTTCCTGGGAAGAGCGACCAGCACTTGTCTCGTTAAAACTAAACAAACAGATCAAAGTAGCTGCAAATCGTTCCTGGAAGACGTTCATTCTCCCTGACTGGAATTATTTCACAAGAGTCTCCAGTCTGCACTTGTCAAGCTCTGAAACAGGACAGTGTACGTGGAGGTGACTTCATCTACCCTTCTGGTCCTCAACAGCCTTGAAGCTGGGAAGCGGTTCTTTCTTCTATCCCCCAGCCCGTCTCTGGTCTTGTATCTGCCCATCCTTCTGACTTGCTGCTGGACCTGGGGGCTGACACAGGTGATGAGAGCCGACCGCATAGCCCCACTCAGGTGGATGGCTGCTACTACATCCACTCTGTTTCTGCAGGGCGGGGTTCCTGGGCTTTGGGCTGGAAAGGGACCAGACGCCTCGAAGGATTATGGGTAGAAGTGAACAAGATGCTGGCAAGGAGGATCCCAGAACAATTCCCAGAAACATGGGCAAGGATGTAGGATGAGGCCTCACTCCTCTTCCCCCCTCCTTCCTCAGAGTTGAGACTATCAGAAGAGGCCAGACATCTTGGAGAGGAAAGTGCTGGGTGTGTATCTGTAGCCAAGGGAAGAGAGTTACTTGTTCTGTTTCCCTCGGGGGGAAGGGAAGGGAAGGGAAAGGAAGGGAGAAGTGAAAGGAAGGGAGGGGGCGTCTGGCTCCCACACAGCTGATAAGAAGCTCTGCAGGGCAGGAGACACTGACAGGGTTGGCACACGGGTGGGAGACAGCTCAGACAGGCACACAAGTGTATGCCCATCCCTGGGAAGACCGACAGCTTCAAGCCCCTTGCTTTCCACTCTGCTGTTTCTTCCCCATCGAATTCCCCGTCTCATTGACAGTTACCCATCTTCCAAACCCAACCCTTCCTTCCCCCTGATTTTTTGTCCTTGGCCCACAGGAAGGGATTTTCCCCATGTGCTTGCCAAAAGAGACGCCCCAAACCCCATTTCCTCCACCATGAGGTCTTCCTAAGGTCTGGTTTCTCCTCCTGTGTAGCAGCCCTGGGACCGTAAGGCAGTCTTTGACCGAGAGTGAGGAAGAAACTTATTAACAATTCCAGAAGGATTTCTTTGATGCAGACAGTTGTGGGGGACCCTGCCTTTATGAGGGAAAGTAACAAAAAAGACTGTTGCAAATTCTAGGGGAGGGATTAGGAGTTTTCTTACATTGACATGTCAGTTATAAACATTACACTTTGCATTTCTTTTTAAAAATCTTGAATCTGTGGGCTCAGGGGGCTTTTGGGAAGTGGGCAGAATAAAGCCTGGAGTCCTCTGTCAGTTTCACTTTTAAGTCAAGGCCACGGAGCACGGAAACTGGCTCCAGAGTAGCGTCAATAGGCTTGTTCCCCCTTTTCTGGTGCCCTTCGCAGCGGGGCGCACTGGGCCCCATGACTAGTCAGATGCTCCTGACGCACAGGACGCCATGCATCCCGGGCTGAGGTCTTCATTTTTTGGACAAATACAAACAAGGCAAATGTCTTGCTCCTTCTACCCTCTCACTGCTCTCAGGTTTCCTCTTTGACGTGTGGGAAGTTCTCCCTGATTGCTCACTGGAGTTTCCTGCCATTATGAAGTTTGGGGAAGACAGGAGATACACTTTGACACGGCCTTTGTTTTTTCTTTTACACTAGAAAGCCAGCAAATTGTGGAAAAATTTTCTGTAGGATAGGAGTTGGGTGGAGTTAACCCTTAAAAATAAATCCTCCTGCCTTGTCCATACAAGGTTGGAGTGGGTTCAGCGCACCACCAAAAGGATTCAGGTCCCATTTCCACTCAGGGCACATGCCTAGGTTTTGGGTTTGATCCCCTGTTGGGACGCGTATGGGAGGCAACCAATCAATGTTTCTCTCTCTCTCTCTTCTCTCTCTAAAAGCAATGAAAAAATGTCCTTGGGTGAGGATTAAAAAATAAAATAAATCTCCCTGTCAAAATCTTCTCTCACCTCACTCCACCACCAAGTTCTCAGCTTATTGTAAACAGCAGGGTTTAGACACCCTGAAGAGGGATCTCTTTGGCCCTGGCACTACTTAGTTCTTCCCTAGTTCCTTAGTAGATGTTCTGTTCACATGAAGACTTTCTCTAGGACGGTGTGTGGATCTGTTTCAATACCATAAAAGGGTTTATTTACCTAAATGTAGTTGACTATAGAAAGCAGAAGAGGTTAGAGCTCAGGGAGGACTTCCCAGTTGGCCCCTGATGAGGGAACGCCAAATGGGGGGTGGGGTGGGGAGGAAGGGCCACCGGTTCAGGGAACACAGGACAGTCTCCTAGGCTATGCTGACACAGCCGCAGAGACAGGGACTGGAGTGACTTCTAACCTATGGAAGGGCAATTTCAGTTTCTTAATATTACTTCATATTATTGATCCCCAGAATTAGAGATAAAAGGGAGAGGAATCTGGATTCAATGGCCCAGGCTCAGGTTCTGACCCAAGGGGGACTGCGGTTTTCATGTTAACTGTAGGGTCGTAGACGTAGACATACCCGGGGGTCCCTAACTCTTGTTTTTCTCCCTTCAGATACAAATGTGAGAGCAGGAAGGGGTGAAAAATGAGTTCCTTCTTTTTTTTTTTAGTGGAATTGGGGGTGGGTGGGGCAACAGAGGCATGGTTCATTGGCTTCAACAGAAGTAACGGTCTACCACGCACAAATACGCTACCTGAGGTCATGAGAGACTGAACCTGGGCTGTGTGTGTGTTTTCTGTGATTCCGGGCAGCTGTGCTGCTGCTTTGACCTGCCTGCCCCCGCTAGAGACAGGAAAGGGGGGGGCTAGCGGGGCTAGGGGCACAGGAAGGGGTGTTGAAAAAGCTACTGTTCACAGAGTGTTTCAGGCAGCAATAGCAAAGAAAAAAAAATCCCACTTCAGCTACAGGCCAAGATAGGGTAGGGGGCAGCAGGGGACACAGAACTTCTGGGACATCTTGGGATATCATCGTAGTCAAGATATTTATTTGCCAAGAAAAATCATTAAATAAGAAGCACACTCAACTTCTAATTCTAACTCGAGTCTTCTCACCAGAGGGTGACCTTTCCCAGCAGATACAGGATGGTGGTAGAGACCAACTTGCTTTTGGAACAAAATGGGGGGTGAGGTAAGAGGGAGACTGGAGGCAGAGAAGGCCCCTGCGGAGCGAGAAAGTGGGGATATGCGAAAACAGGGAGAGTCGGAGGTAAAGGGCACCTACCTCCTTCTCAGAGATGTAGAGCTGGTCCCCTTTCAGCACCACATAGCGGTTTTTCCAAATCTCCCTGAAAATCCCTTTCCCGCAGAATTTCCGGACCCAGCCGACCTTCTCGGGCAGCGCAGACTGATGATTGCCATCCTGAGGCCCCTGCCCCGGGGGGCAAGAGAAGACCAGGCCGTTAGGTGATCATAGCTCTTTCCTTCTCTCCACTCGTAGCCCCGAGACCCTCCTCCGTCGCCCTCACCCCTTCTTTTCAGGGACCGCCCCTCCGAAGGCTGGAGTCGCGGAGCGCGACGCCCGCTCCCCACTTCCTAGGAGGCTCTCACTCGGAGGGGCTCCCCCCATCGCCCTCCTCCCCCTTCTCCCAAATAAACAACTGCAACTGCTGGGGGGAAGGGGCCTGAGCCGAGGTGGCCTTCCATCGCCGCCGGGCCCCGCCCCCGCCCCCAGCCTGTCCACGCAGCGTCGGATTAACGGCGTTTTGTTTTATTTCTCATTGTCTCCTCGCCGCCGCAGAGCGCGATGCACACTGCAGCCGGTCGCCCAGGGGACGCGAGGCTGGGGGTCGGGCGGAAACTAAGCCAAGTGACAACCGCACCCAAGTAAACAAACAAAAGCCCCCCAGCGGTGCCCCGACGCGGGGCTGCATCCCAGCCGCGGGGGCTAGGGGACCGGCCGGGGAGTGCGGGCTGGGGCCCCCGCAGAGCGCGCGGCGGCTCGAAGCCCCGACGGGCCGGGGTCCCTGGAGCACAAAGTCGGCCGCGGGCGCGGGGTTCGGCGGGCGCACTCACCCTCTTGGTGGAATTGTTCTTCTTCATCATTCCAGGGGGTGCGGGCGCGGGGGCCACGGCCACGGGCTCCTTCCCGGGGAGGGTGGCGGAGATGCCCCCGGCGCCGCCGCCGCTCCACCCTCCCTCCCCCTGGCGGACTCGCCTCCTTTGTAGCTCCGGTTACACTAAGGGCCGGCCTCCCCGGCGCTCGCACACACGCGCACGCCCGCTCCCCGCCCCTCGGCGCCCTCCATCCCGGCGCCCACGCGGTCCGGGTCCCCGAGCGCCCGCCCGGCCCGGCCGCTCCCCGGGCCCCGCGCGCTGTGGGAGGCCCGGCCCGCGCCCCGCGGTTCCATCCAGGAGCCGCTGACGTTGCGAGTTCAGAATAAAGGGCGAATCGCGGAGCCCGAGCTCGTGCGCTCCCCCCGCCCTCCTTTGTTTCTCACTCACTGAGGGTGAAGAAGACAGCCCCAAACCCCGCCGAAGACCCAGACTCTGACTCGAGAGCGAGAGGTGGGGCCAGGAAAGACAGGCCAGGCGGACCTGGCGTGGGAGACGGCGGATGGAGTGGGTAATAGAGACAGAGAGGTGTATGAAGACCGGGAGTAACCCAGATGCAGAGCGTCTCCCAATCCAAAACAAAAACAAGCGCTTGAGCTGGGCGGGCGCGTCACCCAGGACTGGCGTCTGGAATCCCCCCACTCCCGAGGTGGTAGAGATAGTGGCCTGGGCAGGTCAGATGGTGGGGAAAAGTTTTATACTTCAGAGGGTATCCGTGTTTAGGGGCACGCGGTGGGAGAGGGTTAATGTTAGTACAGCCTTCTCCCGGTTTACAAAGCTTCAGGCCTTACTTGAGCCCGTTATTCGGGAGAATAACCCTGAGTATGATGTTAATGAGCTCCATTGCACAGAGAGGAAAGTGAGACTCGGAATGGCTGAGCGATTTGCAGACACAAACTGTAAGTGCTGACAGGAATAGAATTCTGTCTCCAAAGCGTGATCATTATACCAAGTGGCTTTAACTATACCTGGCTGTCTCTCCCTGGTGCACAGACGTGGAAAAATCCCATCCCGTCTACGTCATCGAGTCCACTGGAGTGAAGGGCTCAATGCCCACAGGAGGCCCTGACTGGGGGGTCCCTCCTTCATCAGTGTGCCTCAGAGCCTACAGACCAGCATCTTAGTAACTTCGTTGTTCTCCCAGCACATATTTAATGGGAAGAGGGGAGTCAGAAAACCTAGGTTTGGATACTGGTTTCATCGCTGCTCAGTGGCCTTTGGTCAAGTCACTGCATTTCTTTAGGCCTCAGTCCCTCCCATATTAAATAGTGAGGGGTGAACTACCAGTTCCCTCCACAAGGAAAGTCAGGGCAATGTAGGAGATGGCCTGTAAAAGTCCTTTGAAAGTGTAAGTATTGCCCTCTAAGGCTAATTATTAAATAATAAAAAGCTAACCAACACATTGCCCGGCATATAACCAGGCAATAACCACAAAATGAATAAAAATCCCTGGTATGGAGGGCCAAGGGAAAAAGGAAAGATCCTTTTCCCAGAGGTATCTTGAGATGAAAATGTGGCCAAACTGGTGATTTGCGGAGCGGCAGGGTCTTGGCTTTTTTTGGTGTCTTTGGAATGAAGGAGGGGGCTTCTCTCTTTGCCAAGGTCCCCTTGCCCCCTAATTCAGTAACATTCCTCTTGACCTCTTTTCCTTTTCATAGAAATGAATTCCTCTATGTTGGGCCAATGTAGAAATTCACCCTTTCAAAATACTCATGTATTATTTCTTTACATCTTTAGTGTTACCTTGTGAGGTATATCGAAACAAATAAGGGCGTGCATATCAACTGTCTTGCCCAAGTTTACATGGCAAGTTACTGGCTAAATGGAATAGGATCCAGATTTTCTGACTCCAGTCTTGTTTAGACTGTTCACACACACGCACATATACCCACCCACACCTCTTTCCTTCCTACCATTCTCTCCCCTTCCCACCATGTCTTTCCCACCCTCTCTGTTTATAAAGTGATTTTAAAAGAATGAGGAAATCCAGGATATCTTCATAAGGAAGGAAGGAAAATGCCCCAATGAACTGATGAAAAAATGAGCCTGCATGATCTTTTGAGGGCTTGCTGGCCAGGCAGATAGGAGTGGCTTGGATTTATAGTTTCAATAGATTCTGGTTTATGGGGGAAAAAAGTAATTCATGAGTTGCCCCATCCTTTGCCCTCCTGTTAGTCAACAAATATTTGAGTGCCTCCTCTCTGTGAGGTACCAGTATGCTGCATAGAGCAGGAAGGAGCTAGAGCTTTGTGGAACATCAGACAGAGAGAAGGCCTGCTAAAATATCAAAAGCCTCCCAAGTAATTTTCAGATTCCAGAACAGATGCATGTGGGCTGGAGAACCTTCCCTGCCTATCTGCTCCTTAAGATGTTACATAAATCTGTTCTCTCTCTCTCTCTCTCTCTCTCTCTCTAACCTGCATTGTTGCGCTGCCTCATCATCCTGCCCCTGCCTTCCTTCACTCGGCGTCCTTTGTCCCGATACCCCTTTCCATATTTCATACTCCATACTCTTCTTGTACTCTTCTCCAGCTGCCTTCCCTCTCACCGGGTGAACCTCATGGCACCTGAATTAGAATCTATGAATTTCTACTGTTTCCAAAGACCAAGTCTTAAGTGAGAAATCTCAGAATAAGAACTTTATGGGTTCCTTTACACATATTCATATCACTGTCCCGTCACTGAGCTGGACACACTGCACACACAAACCACAAAAATAACTCGAGCCAGTTTCCCTAAGGTAAAGGTACTGGGAGGACTTGTGATGGGGTTACCTCCCTCACTGTATCGCCATGGATAAGACACAACGGCCAGTGAGGAGCTTTATTTATTTTTTAATTTTTGACACTATTACAGGAGTCCCCCACCCCCCTCCACTCTTTGCCTACCTTCACCCAGCCCGCCCAGTAGTTTTATTCTTCAATTGACTATTTTACAAGTAATTCCACATAAGGGAGGGAGAAGGGAACTATCAGAGATAAGGGCTTGTGAATTGCTGCCTGCAAGTTTCCTGGACAGGAGATATTATCTAAACATTTGTTTAGCTAAAAACAAGTACCTTGGCTTTCGTAGAATGAATGGGACATAGAGGTTTTGACTAGGGCATTTCCGTTTACGGAAGAGATGTCATTAAAATCATATGGAACCTTAGTTAAAATGATGTTTTTAAAGGGAAAAATAAAAGGCCAGTAATAATGTAATTAGCTCAGTAAATCTTAAATAAAAATGTGAGTCTTTGATCCCTGTACAAAGAAATGCTTACTTCTGGTATCAAATATCTGAGGGTAAGGCTCATTTCTTAGACTCCCTGATATTGTTAGTTGAGTAGGCATAATGGAAGCAGGCGAATAATGTGGAGAATGATACAAGAAACGTTTCTGTTCTTATCCTTCTTATTCCAGAGTTACTGTGTCAAGAGGAAGGGAAGCACAGGTGACCCTGCTTGGAGGGGGGAGGTTTCTGTCTATCTGAAAAGACCACGTAACTTATAAATGTTGCATTCAAAATACTGCCTCCCTAAGTCTCATTTTTTTATCATTATTAAAAAAATAAAGAATTTTAAAGAAGTACCTGTATTGACCGCAACAAAAAGAAAACAACCTAGAGCTTAATTCTTAGCTATAATGTGGATGAAAGTCTAGGGCAGGGATGGCCAACTCATGGCCTATGGACCACAGGCAGCCCAGGATGGCTGTGAATGTGGCCCAACACAAAATTGTAAACTTACTTAAAACATTATGAGATATTTTTGTGATTACGTGTCTCAATGTATTTAATGTGTGGCCCAAGACAACTCCTCTAGTGTGGCCCTCAGATGCCCAAGGTTGGCCACCCCTGGAGGGCTTCAGGAGTGTAAGGTAATTAATGCAGTGGGAGGGTTGACAGGAATCCACCAGTTTGTGAGGTGATTTTGTACCCCCAACTTGGAGAAGGAATCAATCGTATTCACTATTATTAGTTAATTTCATTGAGTGCTTTGGTGTTCTAAGTGCTTTATTTCTTTTTTCCGCTCTATTTCTTTATTGTTGTTCAAGAACAGTTGTCTCCATTCCCCTCCCCCATCACTCCCCCGCCACCAGCCATCCCCACCTCCTACCCTCAATCCTACCCCCCTTTGGCTTTGTCTATGTGTCCTCTATACATGTTCCTTGAGGACCCTTCCCCCTTTCGCCCCATTATCCCTTCCTACTTCCCCTCTGGTTACTGTCAGTTTGTTCTTCAGTTCAATGTCTCTGGTTCTATCTTGCTTGCTTGTTTGTTTTGTTGATTAGGTTCCACTTAAAGGTGAGATCATGGTATTTGTCTTTCCCACCTGGCTTATTTCACTTAGCATAATACTCTCCAGATCTATCCATGCTGTCATGAAGGGTCGGAGTTCCTTCTTTCTTTCTGCTGCGTAGTATTCTGTATGTACTATCGGATCTCATTTAATCCTTACAATCCTATGGGGAAGGTACTTTATTACTCTTGTTTTATATGTGAGGGAACTGAGCCACAAAGAGACTAAATGACATTCCCAAAGCCATATAACTGTGATACAGATTTGAGCCTTGGCTAGCTGATGCTTGAGAATGTTTACCAACACAAAAGAAAGGCAAAAAAAATAGAAAAGGCTTACCAGGAAGGGATTGTGCTGTGGTGTTCTTGCTATGACTTGAGGATGCCATCGTTTCCTGGTGGTGATGACATCGTCACTTTCCACTGCTTTCAAGAGAAGCGAAACTGACACTGGGATTTATTATTGCCTTGATACACTTTATATATCCTTTGGGCAGAGGCAATGGCTTCTCCATGTTTGGTGTAAAGCCAGTTCACACCTTACCTCCTGAATTCCCAGAAATAGTTATTAACCCCAAGCAAAAACAAATCATTTGGTATCTTTTCACAGAGTGGATTTTTATTGTAGTCATACATGGTTTCTCAGTGCCACAGAAAAATGCAATTTTTGGATGACTCTCTACAGAAATATGATGAGTTTTCAGAAATGACCTGTGCAGGAATGTGGTTAATGCCAAGGAAAAGGGGCCGGGAGGGAGAACGAGTAGCATGTACATCAAATGATTGCTTTTTAAACTCCTCCAAGCTCTCACAACCCTTTTGTCAAGTAAAGATCCCAACAAACTCATCAGAAACAGAAGAGATTGTGCTATTAAATACAAGGGATACATTTATTTATTTGGTAAAGAAACCACAAGAAAAGTGGGTTGGGATGGGCTTAGATTTATTCTCAGCTCATCACTGAAAGTCTTGGTGTCTGTGCTGACGGTTCAGGAACCAGCAGGCTGCCTGGAGATGGGTTATAAGGGCGAGCACAAAACCCAGGGCTCTTCTTCTCCAGCGCCTCCAGTCAGTGGGAGAGCCTGCGGCGAGTCAGGAGGGGAAGCTGCGCCATTCTCCTTGCCTCTCCATCTCCGGTTCACCTTCTGCTTGCTGACCTTGATGGAACCTGAGAGCTCTCCTTGCTTCGGCTGTGCGGTCCGGAAGACAGAACTTCCTCTAGGAAACTAAACAGTAGACTGGAGGTTACTCAAAGGAAAAATAAAAAAGCGTCTCCCAAAACAGAATATCTTGCTCATGACATCTAACTAGATGGAAAGATATGACCAGTACGCAAGAAGTCCTGGTCTGATGTTTGGGTGTGGGACAGAAGCGTCCGTTGGGCACTGAACATCCAGACCAGAGGGGGAGCTCTTTGTGCTCTTCCCCAAGTTCTCACTGTGTCTTGCAGCATTAAACTCGTAAGATCTGTTAAGACTAATATTTCAAGTTTGAAATATCTAGTTAGGGATTCAGAATGTTTAAGGGCAAGGCTACTATATTAACTCAGAACCATGTTACATCAGCACCTCTTACATTCATTCATTCATTCATTCATTCATTCATTCATTTATGACCAAACCATTTTATTGAGGGCCTTTGGTGGAGGGTCAAAGGGGTGGGAGGACGGTGAGATCTCATGTCCTTGGCTGGGCTGCCCAAGATCTCCCCAGCTTCACGGCCCCCCCAAAGCTATACATTCTCTTGTAACTGCCTCAGAACTTGTGCCTCTAGTCTCTTCTCTATTCAATCCTCTCTCTCAAGTGGCACCAGAGTTAATTTTCTAAAATTCAGACTATGTCCTATTGCCTACTCTCCCCTCTTCTGCTTTCAAACCTTTATTTTTTGCTTATAGACTAATGTACAATTAAAATCAAGGCCATTCATAATGTGGCATAATAATAACTAATACTTGCATTTACTTTGTTCTGAGAACCGTTTTCAGCCATATGTGTATGTGTGCGTATGCATGAGATAGAGGCTGTTACTCTCATTCACAAAATTAAGAAAACAACCTATAGAAAGGTTAAGTGTTGAGACCAAGGCCACAACAGCCAAGCTGCTTAGCTGGGATTCGAACCCGGGCTGTAGAGCCGTGCCCTTCAGCACCACACAACACCGCCTCTCACTTGTCTGGTTCCGACCCCCACCATGCAGCCCATGTGCCACCCATGCCCAACCTCTCATGGTTTCCTAAACGTGCTGTGAGCTTTCATACCTTTATGCTTTTGCTCTTAGTGTCCCCGTGTCTGAAATGACAGACTACCCTTTTTGGGTGAAATCCTTTTTATTCTTTAGAGTCAAGGATTAAAAGTCACCTTTTCTGTGAAGCTGTCCCAAACTCCTTTGTGCTGGACTAATCGTGCCCATCACTTGGCCCTGGTGCTATTTTAACATCGTATTGCTGTGGATGAGGGGCTCTCCCTGCTACTGTTGCCACAGTAGAGTGGGGCTGTTGCTCCTTAGGGTGGAACTCAGACTTACTGAGCTTGGATCTCCAGGGCTTAGCACAGAGGCTGACACCCAGTAGGTGCTCAATAAAGGTACGCTGACTAAATGAATGAAATAACAGAGCTACCCACTGGTAAGAGAGCCGCCCCTGGGACAGGAGACTTTGGGCAGCATGTTTAAGGATGTTGGACTCGCTCTCGGAGGCAGATCTATGTAGCACACAGAGGGCTGGAGGAATGACCAGTGCTGTGTTGTTACCCTTATTTGTAGTTTTAGAACTGGAAGATTCTGAGCTTAGAGGATGTAAGGTCCAAACTCATGTGCAAAAGAAAACGGTGGGGTAGAGGAAAAGGAATAGAAGCAAATCCGGCCTGGCTTTTTGGCCAGTTGGACTGGAGACATTTGGAGGTCAGAAAATGGCTTTTAGTAAGAATGAAACATGTGTTGGGAAACACTATAGGAATTTACCAGGTGATCTTTGCTTCACTTCAGACTCTGCTACATGGTGAAGGAAAGGAAAGTATTATTTCACCTTCCCTGAAATAATACTTAAAGATCCTCCTCTGTGTATCAGCAAGACCCCACATTCTTAACTGCAGAGAAAACACTATTTATATTTTCCAAGTCTGATTTTGTTTCCTAGGGCCATTGTGGCTTTTAAAAAAGTATCTATTTGGGGCCTGTGATGAGTCACGGCAGAATGCTTTAACAATTACGGGCGATGAACACATTGGGTTCTGTGCCCCAAATTTAGACCATGTTTAAAAACAACAACAAAAAATGATTTTTCTTTTCTAGCGCTGCTTTAAATCAGTCTCACTTAAAAAGCAAACTCAAAAACCTTCTCTGGTGGTGCTATAATCTAATCCAGTTCCACTCAGTTCATAACAAGTGTTCACTGAGCAACTATTACGAGGTAGGCACTGAGCCAGGGGGTCGAATGAACACTTGTGACGCTTTCCTTTAAGGGACTCTCAGTCCGAGACAGACACACGATCACAGCTCGATGAGACCTGGTAGAACAGAGGCAGCACCACGTGCTCACCTAGGGGGTTAATGGCCCTGCTTGCCCTGGTTTGTGCCGTCACCGAGGGTGCTTTCCCAGCGCACCCGGGGGAAAGAAGGAAGGTGGGCAGACAAAAGCCCTGATTTTTAAAAGTCAACCTCAAAAAAAATCTTGCATCCCACACAGAAAAACAAATTTCACTTTTAAGTCTTTGTAAGAGACTAGAGGCTGACACAGGATTTAAAATTTTAATTACTAAAGTAATTGAGCTCAGAACAACTGTTCCCAAACAAAGCTACAACAACAGGAAGGAACTCCTGCCTGTCTCTTCCTCTTTTCCCACCATACTCCACAGACAGAAATCACATGTGATCTTCTTATTATACCAAAGACACCAAGGGAATCTAGACTCAAATCTGAAGAGTGCTACAATGAAAAAAAAAAATGAGTGAAATTTCTGGGGAGCAGGAAGATAGAAAAAGATTTTCAGGAAAATAATGAGAAAAAAATAAACCCCAAGATATTTGCTTTAATGGAGTAATAAGGCTTCTAATGTCAACCAAGCACTGAGCTGGAGATGCTGGAATATGGGAGTGGGTGAGGAAAGGATAAAACTTCTCACAGCTTAAAATACTGAAAACTCTCCTCTCCTTTCCCACTGCTTCCAGTTTACAGAGCCTCTCCTGTGTTTCGCACCCTCTGCTTCTGCGTGAGCTCCTCCCTGTGCCTGGAGGCTGCCCTACCTCTGGCACTTTATGCAGTGAAACTGCCCCTTTTAAAGCCCGGCTCTACATTATCGTTCCCCTAAGGAATTCATTTGTCTGCAAGTCCATTTTTCAGGTAAGCCTATGAGTTTTTCGGGGCACGAGCACTACCTGGACACAATCGTTTTGTAAAGATTTAAAAATAGTACATGTAGAGATCAAATCTTAATTCTTCTCCCCGTTAGTCTTTCCAGAGATAACAATTTGATCAATAATTGTTTATTAAGTTCCTGCTACATGCCAGGCAGTGTTCTAGAAGCTGAGAATATACTAATAAACAAAGTATAAAAAAAAATCTGCCCTCATGTAATTTATATACCAATGGGGGAGGGAAAATAAACAAAACTAATAATTAAAATACAGTAACAACGGTGAACTCGTATCACTCACTGTGTACGAGGTACTGTTCTAACGAGTTGGAAACTAACCTCACTTTACGAAGAAACCGAGGCACAGAGAAGTCAAGGCATTGGACCCTGAAAGTGAGAACTGGGATACGAACCCAGACAATCTGGCTTCAGATTGAGCTCTTAAAAAAAATTATTAGGGAGGTGTGGGGGGAGGTGGGAAGGGTACAGGGGGGTAGATGGTGATGGACGAAGACGTGATGGGGTTGGTGAGCACACGGCACAGTGTACAGAGGATGTGCTGTGGAACTGTGCTCCTAAAACCTGTATAATTTTGGTAACCAGTGTCACCCCCATAAGTTCAATGAAAGAAAAAAATGATTGAATTGATTGGGGTGACACTGGTTACTAAGATTACGTAAGTTTCAAGCGCGCCACTCAATGACAACAGTTTGTTCCCTTCACCATGACACTGCGCAGGTTGTAGCGTGTTAGATGGAGACAAGGCTATGGACACCAATAAGGCAGGTTTGAGATTTGAAGGCGGTGTTGGCGGTGCGAGACTTTAAAATCCAGTGGTCAAGGAAGGCCTCACAGGGCACCTGACCTCTGAGCCAAGAGCTGAACGAGGCCACGGAGCGTAATCTGGAGGAAGACTGAGTACAGGCCTGGCAGGTTCAGGGACAGAAAGGAGGCTCGCACGGCCAGTGAAGTGAATAAGGTGCTGGGCAGTAAGAGGGAGATTCGAGATGTTAAGGAAGGGGGTGGAGGGGAGTGTGAAGGCAACAGTCCAGGATTCCAAAAATAGGAGAAATGAACAAAAGAGCCAGAAAAGGAATGGCTGTGAGGTTGGAGGACCAGCAAAGCATAGTTTCTGGAAGCTAGGTGATAAAATTGTTTCAAAATGAAAGGACTGATCAACTGCTTGATCAAATGCTTGATGGAGCGAATGAAATGAGCACTAAAAGCTGACTCTGGGGTTAGCCCTGTGGAGGCCCCTGGGGACCACAAGAACAGTTGGGGAGCGATGGGGATGAAAGCCTAAAGGGAGCAGCTTAAGAGGGGAGGTTTGAAAGAAGTGTGGGTTTAAGAGACTATGCAAGGAGAGGAATTACAGACAAGGAGTATAAACAATTCTTGAAGAATTTTGTTATAAAAGACAACAGAGAAATGGTGCAGAACCTGGAAAGAGGTTAATAGAGGGTTTTTTAAGATGGGGGAGAAACCGCATGTTTCTGTGCTTGTGTGGATGATCCGCTTGAGTGGGAAAAACCAAGTTAGGACAGGGGAGTAGCAGGGGTTTGGAGGACGTCCTGGAGTGGGTGAGGGGATGGGATCTGGTGCCCAAGGGGAAGGGCTGGGTTTAGCCAGGAGCAGTCACCCACCATGGTGGGTGTGCCAGAGCCAGAGGGCAGGAGCGCGAGTTGGAGCTGTTCTCATCTTCTAATGCCTTCTCTTACCAGTTAATGCACACCCTGAGTGATGCCTTCTTGGTCTGTGTGCCTCGGTATAAACTAGATGTTGAATTAAATATTTGCAGAATAAATACATGAACCAGATTCATATTTTGTAAAGAAGTTAAGATCCCAGCTTAAGTGTCATCTGTCGTGCTAGGCTTTTCCTAAACATCCAACAGCAATTTTATCAGAAACGAGGAAAAAGGTTGGCATTCGACATCTATGTCTGCAAACTGTAGGAGTCTCATATCCTCACTGATGTCTACTGTACCCACGAGGAACTTCTCATTATTTCTCAAATATGCCATACCATTTTCCCTGCCCCTGTCCTCAACTGTGTTGCTTCCTCAGTCCTGACGGCTCTTTCTTCCAATGGAAATCCAGCTTCTTCTTTAAGGTCTGGCTCAAATGCTATCTCCTCTGTGAAGCATTTCCTGATTACTGTGCCAGAATTAATTGTTTCTATTTAGGACATGTTTTATTTAACTTACATACATTAACACTTCTCAAATTTTTGTACCTAAAACCCCCTAACAACAGAAAAGATAATTTATTACTCTTTGAGGGTATAGTCCAAATTAGTTTACAGCTTACATCTGGTGATTTGGTATTTTGTTTTAAAAATGCATGATTTTATTTTTCATAAAGGAACCTTTTTCATTTTGAGATAAACATACTTTAAGGTACTTATCAGTTAAATTAATTAATTCTGCCCCTGAACATGCCCCCAAATTATATGAAAATGGATACTCCAAAAGATGTATCATGTTCATTTTGTGCCTCCGTGAGTACCTGGGACTAACCGTATCCTAATTTGAGAAACACTCATTTGTTTGGCTCTCCAGCTGGACCATTAGATCACCAAAGACAGGGACCTCTTATTCTCTTTGTATTTCAGTCACTCCCTTGAATTGTAACTTGTATAAGCAGCTACTTAATATCTTCCCTCTTGCTCACAACATAATCATGACATTCAGTCAATATCCTTGGCTCACATTTCTTCTCGCTGCTCTTTGGTAGAAGCAAAAGTAACAGTAAACACACAAAAACCAAGGACTCGAATGCCTATGGACAGTGAATAGAGAAGTAAGCTGTGGTATGTTCACGAAATGGAAATGTTACACAGCCCCGAAAATGCATGAACAAGGTTACATGGAATATGGGTGAACCTTAGGAGCAGTGCTGGGTGAAAAAAAAAGGATACTTTTTTTATAAAGTTCAAAAATAAGCAAAACTAAACCATGCACTGGTTAGAAATCATAGATAAGTGATAAAAACATTCACTGCCCCCTCCCCCATTAAAGCAAGGAAACCAAACACAAAGTTTAGGATAGAGGTTACCTGTGGCAGGAGGAGAGGGGATGTTAATTAGAGAGAAACTCACAGATAAATGCATGTTACTGGCAATATTCTAGCTCTTGGGTTAGGTGAAAGATTCTAGGCTCTTCTTTATATTATTATATTGTCTAACATGTTATATGTATTCTTTTTTTAAATTTTTTAATTACTTTATTGTTGTTCAATTACAGTTTGAATTTTCCCCCCACCACTCTCCCCCGACCCCAGCCAATCCCACCCCCCTCCCCCTATATTCTTTTATAAATATAAAATATCATAGTAAAATACAATAAAGAAAAAAGCCGAATGGGTTTCTTTACTCTGGAGTTTCTTGGAATCTTTAATCTGCTAATGTGAATTGTGAATTTTCACAAGAAGGGTATAGTGCTTTCCCAACAAATTTTCTGTGGAAGAGACCTTGGGAAACACGAAATTAAGATATAAAATAAATAGCTCCTTGATTATAACCAATTTCACTGAGGTCATTTTATCCTATGACACTTTCTTACAAACAATGTTAACTATCTATTAAAAATGCAGCTGCTCCTTCCCAGTTCCCACCTTAGTACTGGATGCCTGGTTTATGAAAAACAAAAAACAAAAAACAAAGCAAGACAAAACAAATAAATAAATACAGCCCTTTGCCCTATTTCCTCCTCCACTGAGAAGAAACAGGACAAAAAGAGCAACCAGTGGGATTGTGCAGGGGTCACTGATGGGAGCAGAGCAGAAAGGGCTACCTTCACAGTGCACGGGGCAAAAGGTTCATCCCTCAGGTGCAGAACTGCCTGTACTATTGGTCACACGGAGGCCTGCAAGGAGGCTAACGTCTGAGAATAAAAAGAGCCACAGACGTACTTTCTCACCACTGGGAACACTGGAGACTACGTTAGTTTGTCAGAGCAATCGCATCGGTGGGAATGGAAATGTGACCACCATAAAAAAGTACAAGAAAGAAGGCCCCAAATACCCTAACGGCGGCGCAAAGCCTGCATGCTGGTGACTCTATGCCAGTCTATGAGTTATGGAGGCCCTAGCTCTGGGGGCCTCAAAGGGAAATTTTAAGTGAGCACAAATGGAAACTGAGCTACTACAGTTTTTTCTCCTCGCAGACCACAGAAGTCATCTGGCACTTGGACCGCCTCCACAGTACGTTTTATCACTGGCCCGGCCCGGTCCTACTTGGGATACTAATACAATTCTGCTCTGGAGTTAGGTGAACGTGAGGGTTCTCAAAACAAGTGATTTGGAAGTATGCGTGCTGACACAGGTGGCGATGATGAATATCCAAAGTCTTTTTTTACTTTATTTCCCCCAAATGTAAGAGTAAGGGCGGCAGCGGCGGCACTGATTGAGGCACCCCGTGCCAAATTCCCCTCGAAGCATGTTATGTGTGCTGAGTCATCCCGTCACTACGACAATGATATGAAGAAGCTGCCACTGCCTCCTTTTTACTGTTGAGAAAACTGAGGCACAGAAAAGTTAAATACGGTGGTCCCTTGGCGAGCAAGCGGCGACTGATGACGCATCTTCTCTCCTCACAATGCGATGGGCACCAGGTGGGATGAGTTCTGAAGCCCCCGACCACTGAGGTTTGACTGTCATTTGTCTAAGGTCATGAAACTGGGATTTTAAAAATCCCAATTAAGAGCACTGGAGCCCAGGCTTTTAATTGCTATGCTGCACTGCCTCTTAAAAGACCCGAGTACCAGAGGGGGATTTATAAATAACAGATCCCATTCTGCCCCAAAGCTCTAATGCTGATCCGAGGGAGGAACATGGGTCCTGACAGATGCATCGCTCGGCGGGGGAGCTGGGCAGTTTCGGCAGAGTAACGGCGACTCAGGGCTGCGCTGAGGCCAATCAGCTCCATACTTTGCTGTTTAATAATCCCAGTGGCATCACATTGACGACTTTTAAAAATTTGTTGAACATTTTTTGCGATCATAAAAAAATTGGAATGTAGATAATATAGGAAATGATGTAAATGAGTCACTACACAGCATTTTTGAGCTTTTCTTTCAATTTTTAAATTTTTATTGTTTAACCCAATGAATTCTGAAATATGCAAATACTGTATTGGGTCTTACATACTATTCAAAAAGGATATCCTACAAACTTGTAAGAGATGAGACCATTTTCCTAAAATCCAACGTTCCAGCTGCAAGAAACAAACCCATTCAAACTAGCTTAAGCTAAACAGGAAAGTGCCCTAGATGCAGGATGGTTGGGCTGGGGGTCTGTCCCTGAACCGGAGGACATCAGTGGGCCCGAAGGGCCTGGAACCTGGAGCTGAGGCTGCTCTGACACCAGACAGTCTTTATTTCTACCTTTCTCATTTATTGGTCTTTTTTAGTTTCACACTGTTTATCTGCCTTTTTTTCTCTGCATTTGAATTGAAGCGAACTTTTGAAACCAACTTTTTCCATATAAACTGATGATTTTTAAGTTTAGGTTTATTTTTTGTCTTCAATCTGCTTTTCTTTTCTGTTTCATTTTTTAAAAAATCATTTATGCTATTACAGTTGTTCCCACTTTTTCTCCCTTTTCCTACCTCCACCCAGCCCCATCCTCTCCCCTCCCTTAAATTTAAATATATTTTTAAGAATCAGGAGCAGCTAACCTCAGTTTTGGCAAGGGCATGGTGTACAGGTATAAAATGGTAAAACTTTTCTGGTGAGCAAATTGATAATTTAGCATCTTAAAGTCACAGGCACTTCATCTCAGCGTTGCCGGGGGTGCATGGGTCACCCAAACTGGAACTTGGATTCCTTGCTGTATGAGTTA
The DNA here is from genome assembly GCA_007922815.1 of Macrotus californicus. Lineage (NCBI taxonomy): Eukaryota > Metazoa > Chordata > Mammalia > Chiroptera > Phyllostomidae > Macrotus > Macrotus californicus. The sequence continues at coordinate 3,183 of VMDR010006881.1, read as the reverse complement.
CAGCAAATTACTTTATTTCTCCATGTTCCAGTTTCTCGTTTAAAAACTGGGATCATGACAATATCCCCTCTTGGATCATGAAGATTAAATGAGGTGATATGTGTAACAAAATCAGCACGTTGTTTGGACAACAGTATGTGCTCAATTGTTATGGTCCCAAGTAAACGACTGGACAAGTAAACAACTGAACAAGAGTACAAAGTGCATATGTTTAAGACGATGTTTCTTACAGCACTGTTTATAAGAGTGAAAAATTACAAACAATGAATATCAAACAATTTTTGTTTTGTTTCCAGTCTCAGGAAAGCTCCTGGAATACAGCAGGTGCTCAATAAGTATTTGTTGAGTGAACAACAAACAGGATCGGTTAAATAAACCATGGTACAATAGACAATAGAATGCTATTCGGTTATTAAAAATGACATACATGAGTATTTTCACAGGGACAGTATATTCCCTTTTATTTAAAAATGTAAGAGGCCCTGGCTGGTGTGGCTCAGTGGATCGAGCGCCAGCCTGCGAACCAGATACTTGAATTCCCAGTCAGGGCACGTGCCTGGGTTGTGGCCCAGGTCTCCTCTGGGGGCGTGTGGGAGGCAACCGATCGATGTATCTCTCACATGTTGATATTTCTCTCCCTTTCTTTCTCCCTCTCCCCCAACAAAGTAAATAAATAAAATCTTTTTTTTTTTTACATTAATAGAAAAAGGTCTAAGAGGCTGTATATCAAGATGTGACATTTCCTATAGTGGGATGCCAATAGCACGGATATTTTTATCTTCTTTTCTCCTTAGCTGTATTTAAATTTTTTTCCTGCAAGGATTATACATTGATTTTATAATGAAAAGCTATTTTTAGTTTAAAAAAGTATGTTTTGGTGCACAAATAAACTAAAATCAGGGGACATGATATTTGAATTGTGGGTTAAATTCAAAAATTTTAAAAAGTATCTTATTAGAGTTATTCATTTATATGCCTATTTTCCCATTAGACATTGAGATCCTTAAAGATACAGACCATGCCTCCATCTTTCCACACCTTGCACAGAACCTTATGCTCAGTACTCAGCACTCACACATGTTCGCCCGTGACAGGTGATACACTCCATTCACAGGAGGAAAGTAAACGCCCCCAAAATCTCTACAAAGATGGTGATGGTTCCAACAGTTTCAAGGCTGATCCTGACATGCCCATAAGTAAAGAAGAGTCACCTCTGGATTCCTGTCCCCTTGAAATGCAAATTCTGTCACAGGATCCTAATTTTTCTGTAAATAATTCAGAGATCGTACCAACTCGTGGTTACAGGAGAAGGTCCAAGTTTCTAGTGTTACCTGTTTAGGTAGAAATCTGTAAGTCCCTGTCAATGATATCATTCAACTCCTTCGCAACCTCAAATGTATTTAGAGAAATTCAAAATGCCAACTGTTTTCTAAGCCCTAAACTGTACTCTACAAAAGCATTAATGTTACTTTCTCTGAACTGTATTATCATTAACATTTAAGCATCATCTCAGGTAGTGATAAAACTGACAGCTGCCACTAGTTAAATTAATTTTTATTCAAAGAGCAATACCGAGATAAATCTCATTCTTAACTGTCTTTGGATGGCAAAAATCTTAAAACAAAACTAAATGACTCCTCACTTTTGTACCATTTTTCCCCTCCTGCTTTGATTTACAGTATTTCCCTGTAGGCAGGAAGCTTCACATACTGGCCATTTGAAGAAAACATATTTTGCCCACTTTAATAAATGACATTTACAAAAAAATCATAGCTAGAGAAATTTTCCTAAAATATTATTTCAGCTGAGTGCTTAGGTGCCAGAGACTGGAAATTAATTGTCAGAGTTCAAGTTCTGTTTTATCGCTTTTTAGCTCTATAACTTTGGACAAGGTGCTCTTCTATACCTCAGTTTCCTCATCTGAAAAATGAGGTTGATGAAAATAATAAAAATATCTACCTTGAGCCCTGGCTGGTGGAGCTAAGTGGATTGAGCATGTCCTGTGAACCAAAATATCTACCTTGTTATAAGAATTAAACAAAATTGAATGGGGAAAGCAGCACTACCCAATAAAAATGTAAAACAAGTCACATATGTGGGTTGCTATATAATTTTAATTATTTTAATAAACACATTAAAAAGGTAAAAAGAAATAAGTAAAATTAATTTTAATAGCATATGAATTAACCCATATATCCAAACATTATCAACTCAAAAATTATTAATGAGCTATTTTGTACTTTTTGGACTATTAAAATCCAGTATGTATTTATACTTGCTGACACCTCAGATCACTGCTACCTAACTGGATAGCACAAGTATACAGTATTAAAACAGTGTCTAGCACACAGTATGTGCTAAATAAATTTTAGTTCTTAGTATCATTGTAACCCCCTGAGGAAATGCTATGGATCGGTGTTTCTGAGCGCGTGCGCCTCATAACGCCAGCTAATATAGGAGGTTCTAGGGCGTGGATAGCACTGAATTACTCAGTGAGAAACTCTTCCTTCTTAAATCATCTTTTTATCTTTCTGACTATATCAAGGAAAAAGTTATCAGTGTGGTACTATCGTGCTTTTTAAAATTTTTTATTGAGATATAATTCATAGACAATCAAATGTACTAATTTTAAGTATAACGTTTGTTGATTTTGACAAATGTGTACAATCATTTAACCATTTCCTCAGTCAAGATGGAGCACGTTTTTAGCGCCTGAGCCAGGGCTTCTTAAAAATCAAGAAACAAAACCTCAACAGCAGTAAGAGCCATGAAGCCAGCCCATACATTTGAAAACATAGAGTCAAATTGCTTTCCAGAAGGGGAGCTAGCCAGTTTGCGCTTCACTAGCAATACCTGAGGCTGCCTCCCTGCACATTTTGTCCGAAGGAAATAGTCGCATGGGACAGCGGTTTATCAATGCATAAGATGTTTACTGCAGCATTATTTATATCAAACAAAAATGGTACATAATGTGTTCAAGGCACACCTTAAAGCTGAAATTATATAGATATTAAGATTATTTTATTTATTTATTTATTTATAATATATTTTATTGATTATGCTATTACAGTTGTCCCATCTCCTCCCCACCCCCCTTCCCTGCACACCCCTTCCCCCCACACTCCCCCTCTTTAGTTCATGTTCATGGGTCATATGTATAAGTTCTTTGGCTTCTACATTTCC